>BRYE01000001.1:12652957-12655457 GCA_030159115.1 Actinidia arguta var. hypoleuca
CCCAAATTTCTCCAACCCGACCAGTTCGGTTCAGGTGACCCCAAACCCGAATCGACCTGACCCATGAACAACCCTAGTTTATAGAATGAGAGGAAATAAATTGAGGATAGACATCTGCGGTGGTCCTATGGCGATGCGGTGGCTGTAGTCAGACTAGTCGACAAGGGTCCAATTGCGACACAGAAATAGTGATATTGGTCGCTGGAGTTATTTTCGGAAAACGGCTCTCCGACGCTCAAGTTAGATGATCAGGAATTAGAGAGAGAGAGAAGGAGAGAGAGTATATGTTCTCAAGACAAAATTTGCGTACCTTTAAGAGAAAGAAAGACTGACTTTATATGGCACAACTTGGCATGTCCCTTGACGCGCTAGCTGTTGTGTCACTGGACAAACTATAGCTTAGCGCGTGCTTGTACGCGCTGACCGTTGTGTCAGTTAGTAGGCGGCTAACCCAGCCATGCTTCTAGGACCTAGATGGTAGCCTATCATCATGCTCTTAACATCCCCATCCGGGCATGGGAGCTGTCAGAAGAAACTTCAACTTGCAAGTTACCTTCTATCCCCTGACATCCCTCGGGATTGTCGCCGGCTGTTGCCCCTTGTCCAAGCTCTAGCACGATTATTCTTCTAAACTTGCTAAACAACGATAATTCAGAAGTAACGATGACCTTAGCTCGAACAATGTTTGTCTTTGATAGTGTCTACACTGAGCTCCGGTGTAGAGGTTCACCAAGTTTACTTCACAGCGATAGCTCGGCGGAGGCCCTTACCCTAGCAAGGCCAAACTTTATCATTGTATATTTTTCCCCCTTACAATTGTCCCTGAATTCGCATGAGTTGGGTTGATGTTTGCCGAGATCATGTGAACTGGACGTGTTCGTACGTTGAGTCCGGTGCATAGTGGGCACGCTAATGTGTGCTAGCTGTCTTTTTTCTATCTAAATCTGTCATTTCATCGTACTGTTTAAGCGTCCATGTCTGATTAGTCCGCGAGCCTGTTTGAGCACTAATGTTGTGGTCCCCTTTTTGCCCCTACGACTCGTTTGGCGTGGACTCACGATTGGGTAACTGCTACGTGCTCTTATATCGATGGTTCCGGAGGCAATTGCCGGTGCGTGAACCCACGCACCCACTAAGAAATATTTTGGCTTCTTTCCCTCATCTTCACCTTCCTTATTTGGGTTTATTTGCCTTTTTCCTGCCATTACTGTGTATCGAACATTAAGAGCATTATATAGAGAAAAAGTGCCCTCCTCTATTTGCTATTGGCGTCTGACTATCTGGCCTGTCTCCGTTCATCTTTTAGCAATCTTAATCGATCTTCGTGTCAACCAGACCATCTGAATTTAATCTCTTTGGTGAGTTTCTGATATCTTTTCTTTTCTACAACTTCTGCGACTTTTCTGCTTTAATGATTTTTTATTTGGGGGTTTGCTCTGTTCTTGCCTACACCTCTATGTTTGATACCCTGAATCTATTATGAATTTTTGCTTATTTTGTTGCTTTTGTCGAGTTCATAACCTTGGCATTAGGTTTTTGTCCCCTAGGCCCTTCTATTGCCGAGATAGGTTTGAGGCAGTAAATGGTTCTGATAGCCATCCCTTAGAAGTAAGTAGTCTTAGTGGGGTAGAGCTCGGTGCTCACGTCATGCACGTCTGACACCGCTCCCAAAAGCTCATCACAACTATTTGACTGAGCTCGTTCTAATTGTTTGGATTTTATTTTTAGACCATGGAGTTGAATCAAGCTCAGCTGCTGGTCCACGACGACGCAACTTTAAACAAGTTCAGGACCAACCATGACATCCCCGAAGATGTTCAAATAAAGCATCTCTGGCCAAACGAGGATGCCAACCTAGTAAAGGGAAATGAGGACCGCATTCTGGTTCGTACCTAGTTGATCCACCAGGCTTGGCTCCACTTCCTAATCATCCCGATGCTGAAAGAGGTGATGGCGCGCTGCCACCTAACCTTCATGTAGGTGTCCATCAATTTCATCTGAACCGTGATCGCAGTGGACATGTTGATTCCCCAAGTGAAGCTCTGATTTAGTGCCAAGGACCTGTTGAGCGTCTATACCCTGGGACAGCCAAAGAGGGAGCCTGGCACACCCTTCCTGAAGGGTAACCATATCTACGCCTCAAGAACCCTCGTCAGCCACAAACGAGGTTGGTCACTAATAACCTAGACAAGGACTTGTTCCCTAATGAGTTTGTTTGGGTTTTAGGTAAGTGGGAATTCCGAGCTGGGGACGATGGTCTTTACTCGTTCCCAAGGTACAATGGTTGTTTGCTTGACATTAATTATTTTTTTATTGAGTTTGTAACCTCCTTACTTGCAAATTTTTATACTGATACTGATACTTGTTTCTGTTGCTATGCAAATTTCAACGACATTTTCAAATGATGGTCTAAAGAATGCAATGAGGCCATTCAAGCTATTAACAATAGGTAAGCTTCGAGGAAGGTGGCCGATATTCTTGTGTACGAGCCGGTCTATTA
>BRYE01000001.1:12660457-12662957 GCA_030159115.1 Actinidia arguta var. hypoleuca
TAGTTTATACGTACCTTATTGAGATATTATTTTGGGTATTAAACTTTGACATGAAAAACTTAGTTTTTGATGAGCATAATTCATTTTATGAGAAAATTGAGAGTTTGAGATGTTAAAAATTTTATTTGAAAATGTTTTACTTTGATATCTCGTTTATTGCCTAATTAATGCTTATAATTTCCTATGAAAATATTTTATAGTAAATACAATGGAATTGTCTTTTTTGTTCAATAATGACTTATATTGATAATTTTGGTACCTTGCACATTTATGTTGCTTGTATTGAAATTATTGGTAAATGTAATGGAAAGTTTGAAAATAAATGAACTTTTGTTTGGAAATGAAATTTTGAATTGAGAATGGAACTAGAAACTTGGAACTCGTTTTAGAAATGACATGCTAGATAATGCCGAATTTGGTACATTAGTGTACCCGAAATAAAATGGCTTAGAATAAGTCTGTGGTGAGAGACTAAAAAACCCGCACGGGAGGGGAAGCCAAAGCCTTTGACTAATAACTGAGAAGTTGACCGGATATTGTCTCATGTGCTCAGTGTCATTTGGGATAATTGGATTAATACTTTTGAGACCGGTTGAAAAACTTGAGAACTTATTGGTTTTGGAAACCATAAATCAAAAAAGTGTATTTTGATATGAATAGATGTATAGCTTAGTGCATCATGTTTTCCATCCTATACATATGTATCATGATTTGGCTTGCGACATTAAGCCCATTGGTAAACCATTACAAGATAACTTACCTTTACTATTAAATAAATTTCAAGTACCGAGAGTCATCCCGGTTCTTGAGGCACACGGATACCGTTTATATATTTTATTTTGAGAACTTAGTAATATATATCTTAAAATATAACTAAATTTAGAATGTTGAACATTTGGATTGTAATATTCTTTGGGCCCAGTTTGAACGTTGTCCATGCACTATCATTCATATTTTTGTAATCTGGAGAGCATAGTCCTATGGAAAAAATTATTTACACTTTGGAGTTATAACATAGTTTTGTAGATTGGTATTATATCAATTGTGTGGTTATGATTTATTGGATAGTGTTGAATTTGGTTTATTGCATTGTTGTTGATTGTGGATTTTTTTTAGGGGGGTACTTTTGTTGCATTATTTTAGTTCAATTTTCTTTCATTAGGGTATTTGTTTATATGTCTGGGTCATGTTTATTCGGGGTGTGACAATATGGTATTAGAGCTCTAGGTTCGAATACCTATGAGTCGTGGGGTGGTTACGCCACATTTGTTTCTATCTAATTATTAAGGATTAACTTGAGTAACTTAATGAGAATAGATTGCATATATTAATGAATTGCATTTGCACTTGATGTGCCCATAAGAGATGGATATGAATCTTTTTGCACTTGAGGTGTTGGTAGAAATAAAATATTTTAGTACTTGGTGTGCCGGAATCATACATGAGTGCACTATATATGTAATGTAATAAAGTAAGACTTGAAATAACATGAACATACATGCCACGTGTTATTGATTTACATATTGCAGAGCAAATGGTTTAACTAAATTATAAATGCTTTGACAGAATCATTAATGAATATGATTGCATTGTTGTTTTCTTGTGGTATCGTGTAGAACATGCCATTGTGTCAAGCTAGAGGTTGAGGTAGGCCACTACTTAGAGCTTGTGGGGCTCGTGGGGAAGGTAGAGCTTGCGGGGATCATGAAGAGGGTGATGGTGAGAATCACCAAGAGTCCGTGATTGGAGGAGGAGCCAATGCTCCTAGGGGGAACGTTGGAGGTGCTCCACTTGCGGCATTGGGTGGTGTCGAGTTTATGCAATGGATGTTCACTTCCATCGAACAAGTGGTGAGAAATACAGTGCAAGGGATACAAGTACTTGTTAGAGCTGCATACACGAGGGTTATTACGGCCATGAAGGCTTTTCTTCATCTTCCCCCGTTAACTTTTCGGGGTGAACTGGATCCTTTGGTTACAGAGGATTGGCTAGAATAAGTCATGAGAGCTTTAGACACGATCCTAGTGATGGGGGAAGATTTACGAGTGTTGTTTGCTTCGTATAAGTTACAAGTGGACGCTCTTCAATAGTGGTAGACCATGGAGGTAAATATGGCAAAGAAGTGGGAACCGTTCAAAAAAGTTTTCCTAGCTCAATACTTTATAGATACGTCGAAGGGGGCATTGAGGATGGAGTTTATAAATCTGGTTTAGGGAAGCATGACGGTAGCGCAATATAAGGCCAAGTTTATGAGTTTGTCTAGATTTGCAAAGACTTTTGTGTCTACGGAAGAAGAGAAGGTGAAACAATTTATGCGAGGACTCAGACCATCCATAAAGAACAAAATTGCAAGAAACTTAATCAAGGTTTACTCTACTTTGGTTAGGTCGGCTAAAGCTATTGAAGAGACATTGAATGAGACTAAGAAGATTTTGAATCCTAAGTCCCAACATGATAGTACTAGTACTCAGTCCTAAGGGCACTATTCGAAGAAGCTGAG
>BRYE01000001.1:12672957-12682957 GCA_030159115.1 Actinidia arguta var. hypoleuca
TCACTAATTCCCTAATTAGCATAATTAATCCTTATCAAGCTAATTAATCATGCTTAAGTTAAGGTAAACATGATGATTAAGGCTAATTAAGCATGGATTAAGCTAATTAATCACACACTAATCATACTTAAAAATATAAAAATCGCACCATAAGTCACACACATTAAACGATACTAATCAAGCATCTCGATTAGTATAAACACCTTATATAATTGCATGGAATTAGGCTAATATGAGTATAAGAGAGTTGGAATCTCACAATTCTCCCCGCCTTAAAGAATTTTGCCCCAAAATTCTCATACCTTGTGGTAGAGACAAGTATGAATATTGTCTCCGCATAGACTCTTCACTTTCGCACATAGCTTCTTCTACCGTTTGGCTCCTCCAAAGAACTTTCACCAATGGTATCACTTGTTTCGAAGGGTTTGCTCTCTTCTATTTAGAATTTGAACCGACTCTTCAACATAACTTGGATCATCTTCTAGCTCCATCGGTTGCTACACCAATACATGTGATGGATCTGCTATATATTTACGTAACGTGGACACATAAAAGACATTATGTAGCTTGGATATCTCTGTTGGTAAGTCCAACCTATAAGCTATTATGGAAACTCTCTCCCTTATGGTATATGGACCAATGTACATTGGATTCAGTTTTCCTTTCCTCCCAAATTGCAATACCCCTTTCCATGGAGAAACTTTTAAGAATACTTGATCTCCCACCTCGAATTCAAGTTCACGTCAGCGATTATTGGCATAACTTTTCTGTCTACTTTGTGCAATCTTCAAATGTTCATGGACTATTTTAATTTTCTTTATTGTGTCTTGGATCATTTATGGACCTAACAACTGTCTTTCACCCACTTTAGTCCAACACACCAGAGTTCGACATCTTCTACCATACAAAGCCTCGAATATTGTCATTCCAATGCTAGTTTGATAACTATTATTATAAGCAAATTCTATCAAAATAATATAATCATTCCAGTTACCTTTGAAATCTAGCATATAAGCCCTCTACATATTCTCTAGAGTTTGAATTGTTCTCTCAGACTATCCATCTGTTTGAGGATGAAACACCGTACTAAATTTCAATGTTGTGCCCATAGCTTGTTGTAGACTTGGCCAAAATCTAGAAATAAACTTTGGATTCCTATTCAACACAATAGATACTGGTGCTCCATGCAATCTCACAATCTCATCCACATATAGTTTCGCATAACTATCAAGTGTATACGTCATCTTCACCAGAAGAAAATGAGCTGATTTAGTCAATCTATCAATAATTACCCAAATAGAATCAAAACTACTAAGAGTTTTTGGTAGTTCCACCATCAAATCCATGGCAATCTCACAATCATTTTCTGATGTTCAGCTTTCACTTGCTGACAAGTTAAACATCTTGTCACAAATTCTGCAATATCCTTCTTCATACCTGGCAACCAATAAATTTCTCGTAGATTCCTATACATTTTGGTACTCTTTGGATGCATAACATACAGTGACTAATGTGCTTCTTCTAGAATGTCATTCTTAAATATTGGCTCGTTTGGTATACAAAACCGATTCTCAAACATCAAAGTACCATCATTAAGTAATGAAAAATATGTGCTCACCTTATCTATCACTTGCTGTTTAATCTTCTTCAATTGGTTATCTTGCATTTGAAGTTCCTAAATTCGATCAAGCATTACAGGTCTGACTTGAAAATGAGCTAACATGACATTCACACCTTTTTGTTCAAATTCCACTCCCAAGCAAGTCATTTCTGCACATAATTCTGCTCGACAACACTTAATACAAGCTAGTCTCTCCGCGGACTTCTAACTCAAAGCATCAGCCACCACATTGGCTCGTCCTGGATGATAATGGATTTCACATTCATAATCTTTAATTAGCTCCATCCACCTCCTCTGTCTCGCATTCAAATCTCGTTGTGTAAATAAGTATTTCAAACTTTGATGATCTGTGAACACTTCAAAAGATTTTTCGTACAAATAATGTCTCCATATTATCAATGCAAACACTACCGTAGCTAACTCTAAATCATGTATAGGATAATTTCTTTCATGTAGTTTCAACTGTCTTGACGCATATGCAATTACCTGCCCTTACTGCATTAACACACATCCCAATCCTTGATGTAAAGCATCATTGTATATTACAAAATCTCCTTTCCCAGAAGGAATTGTCAATACTGGTGTTGTAGTCAATTTGGTCTTCAATTCTTGAAAACTACACTCACATACATCTGTCCATTCAAACTTTACATCTTTGCGAGTCAGCTATGTCAAAGGAACAACAATAAAAGAAAAACTCTGGACAAATATCCGATAATAGCCTGCCAAACCCAGAAAACTTCTGATTTCTAAAATATTCTTTGGTTGTTCCCATTTCATTACTGCTTCTATCTTTTTTGAATCCACATGAATTCCCTCTACAAATATCACATGACTAAAAAATGCTACTTTATTTAGCCAAAATTCACATTTACTAAACTTAGCATATAATTGTTTATCTCGCAAAGTTTCTAAGACAAGTCTCGAATTCTTTTCATGTTCTTCTTGACTATGAGAGTAAACCAATATATTATCAATAAAAACAATCACAAAGGAATCAAGAAAAGGTCAAAAATACCCTGTTCATCAGATCCATAAAAATAACAAGTGCATTCGTCACCTCAAAAAGCATCACCAAAAATTCATAATGACCATATCGAGTACGAAATGTAGTCTTTTAAACATCACTATCTTTTACTGTCAACTAATGATACCCGAATCTCAAATCAATCTTCCAAAAGACACAAGCACCTTGCAATTGATCAAATAAATCATCTATCTGAGGTAAATGATACTTATTCTTCATTGTAACTTGATTCAATTGTCAATAATCTATACACAATCTCATAGTACCATCCTTCTTCTTTACGAACAAAATCAGTGCCCCTCACAGTGAAACACTCGAATGAATAAAACTTTTTTCAAACAAATCTTGCAATTGAACTTTCAACTCTCATAATTCAGATGGTGCCATTCTATATGGTACAATAGAAATGGGTGTAGTTACCGTAAATAATTCAATAGAAAATTCTACCTCCCTATCTAGTATCACTCTTGGAAGTTCATCTAGAAAAACATCTAGAAAGTCTCGAACTACATCAAGATCAGATAACTTCAATTCTATTTTTGGTTGTATCAATAATATGTGCAAGATATCTTTCACATCATTTTTGTAACAGCTTTCTTGCTTTCACAACCGAAATCAAATAAGTCGGAACTATTTCCCATTCACCTTGAAATTTAAATTCTGATTCATTCGGCATTCTGAAAACAACTTCATTCTTGAAACAATCAATAGAATCAAGATATGAAGCTAACCAATCCATTCCCAAAATCAAGTCAAAATCATGGATAGTCAACGGCATCAAATCAACTATCAACTCCTTATCGCCAATTTTCAAGACACAATCTTTATATACTTCCTCCATTAATATAACATCTCTCACGGGGTAGACACAAGTAAAGGTTGGGACAATAAACTACATGATCTATCTAGATGCATACAAAATGCAGTAGAAACAAATGAATGTGTAGCACCTGGATCTATCAACACATATGCTTTCTCATTATTTATTAATAACATACCTACTATCACATTAGAAGTGGCTTGGCTATCTTTTTGCGTCATGGCATAAACTCAAGCTTGAGCACGCAGTTCAGAAGTAATTGCCTGATCTTGCAATGCACTTCCAATTGCTCATTTACTTCCACCAACTGCACTACCTACTGATGAAGTTGTTGTAGGCCTTTAGGTACAATTCTTTGCTATATGTCCTGGTTGTCCACACTGGTAACATTTATCCGTCCATGGCATTGGAAAATCTCTAACTATATGCTCCTCAACCCCACACCGATAATAGATAATTTCTCCCATAGTGCTAGATTTTGAACTAGTAGGCCTAACTAGTGGCCTCCATGATCCTCTGCCCCTAGGACTTCCCACACCTTACTGGATCTTGCACCCCCTGCACTAGTCTGTGATTGACTTTGTTCCATTGTTGTAGTCATTCCCGAATCAAACCTCCTATTCTTAAATTATTCCCATCTGTCCAGAAGTTCTTTAACATCTTGTTCCATCATCTTGGATTTGTTCACCAATTCTTCATATCACGTAATCTTAAATGCAGACACACAGGACCAGATCGACAAATCTAGGCCCTGTTCAAATCGCCTACACTTTGCATCTTCAGAACATGCTAACTCAAATGCAAATCTAGATAAAGTTGTGAATTGCTCTTCATACTCCACTACTAACATCCTTCCTTGCTTTAGTGTAATAAAGTCTTGTTCTTTCTGAGTACAATAAATTTGAGGAAAGTATTAATCATTAAAAATCTTTACAAACCGTTGCCATGTGATTAGAACTCCTTCAGGTTGAGCATTCATCCTTCGCTTCATAGCTTCCCACCAATTATGTACTTCTCCTTTCAACATAAATATAGCCAAAGATAGTTTATGTTCTTCAGTGACCTCCATTACTGCAAAAATAGCATCCAACTTCTTCAACCATTCTGCAGCCACCAACGGATTAGTTGTTCCCACAAATTCAGGTGGATTCAGCTTCATAAATTGTTCATGCAAGGTTGTACTTCGTGTTGGTCTTGCTATCTAATACTCCATATGTTATGCCATTAGAGTAGCTAATCTATTTGTTGCATCAGGTTGATTCTAAGCACGTGGTTCATGCTCCTCCTGCTCTACTCCTCTAGCAAAAATCGATGACCCTTCATCTGTCATTCTTTCTTTCTGCATCAAATCAAGATTAGTACTATAATACCTAAAAACCGTAATTTCCGTTAATTATGTAAATTATGGCATGTACAATAATCCATGTGAGTTATTAGAAGTTTACGCGTAAAATGAGTAAATTAGAGTAAAACCTTAGACTTAAGTTTTATGCCCAGAATTCTTTTTAGCATTTGAATGCTAGTTCGGGCGTTCGAACGCTCATCCAAATCCTTCTTAGCGTTCGAACGCTAATGTGAGAGTTCGAACGCTAAATCCAAATTTAAATTCCATGCTATCTGGATTGTCGAATGCTAAACAGAGCGTTCGAACGTTATCCAACAAAATTTCTTCTTGGAGTTCGAATGCTACAGCCTGTAATAAAGTCCATCTAGCTTCGAGTCTTTAGACCATTCGAAGGCATCGTTCGAATGTTAGGGCCGAATTCCTTCTTAACGTTCGAACAGTAACAGTGTAAAACAAAAAGAAAAAAAAAGAAAAAGAAAAGAGAAGCAAGAACTTAAGATAGGAGGGGGCACATGGAATTATTTCCCATGTGTGCCTTAGTTTGTACACTTGGACCAACATACCCTAAAACACATACACCTACGGAGAGGGAGAGGGAGAGGGAGAGAGAGAGAGAGAGAGGAGAAAGAAAGAAAAGAGAAAGAGGAAGAAGAAGAAGAAGAAGAAGAAGAAGAGAATGAGGAGTAAAAGAGCTTGGAAAGCCCAACCTAGGCTAAGGAAGGCCACTATTGAAGCTTGGAAAAGCTTGGGAAGTTTGAGAAAAAGGTAAATCCTATGAAACCTTATATATTTATGTATGTATATGTTTATATATGGATATTAGAAACCCTTATGGAGTCCCAATAGATAGATTAAAGAGCTAGTAAGCTCAAATAGGTGGATAAGAGGGTGGGTTTGAAAACCCCCCAAATTATTTTCATGTTAGGATTTTTAAAACTTCAAAATTTAGATCTAGCATTCTAGGGTTACTTTTGAGAGTTGAGTTTGAGTTATTGTAACCCTGTTGGGTCAAATTTTAGACCCTTTAGAGGGTGGAAATGTTTGGGATTTAATTTGGAGAAGTTTGGTGATTTTAGAACTTATTCTTGCTGCTACACAATTTGCATTCGAACGCCTTTGTGCAGCGTTCGAACGGATAGAAGTTTGAAAATAGCCATTTTGTCTTAGTGTTCGAACGCTGTGTAGAGGCATTCAAATGGTAACTGTTTAGTGCCTAGCGTTCGAATGCTAGACCCAGTGTTTGAATGATAGGCCAATTTCCAGTCAGTTTGACCTTTTTTCTTAGAGCAATTTAATTTTGTTCAAAGTGTGATAAGCCCTTAACCTGCCAAATTAGAGACTTTAGATTCATGTTCAAGTGGTTTTAATCTAGAGTGAGAGCATCTAGATTGAGTCGAGAGTGTTATATTAATTTGATTGTTTACTCTAGTATTATCGAACATAGTATTGATGCTTCCATCCCTTACATGTAGGAACACATCGTGTAGCGGTAGCCAAGAAAATCCAAGTGAGTAACACGATGCCATGAACAAAATTATGTACTTTCAAAATATTTTCAATACGTACTATGATATATATTCAAATGTTTCCATGTTTCAATGCATAAAATGAATATGTTATACTATGAAACTATGTCTTCCAAATATATGAGATATTATGATGTTATGAATGAAAAACCCATGGATGCATGATTTATATGTGAAAAATGAAATATGTTCAATATATAGTGATACTCGGGGTCTTCTTGTGGCGAGACCTTAACCAAGTCTGATAGTTCTATAGTAGGAGATGTAAAATAAACTATCTACGATAAAGACGTCTCTGGCCTAAAGAGCCCCAACATAACCTATATGGCTACTATGTTATGCCGAGTTGTTATACTTTTTCGGCTATGTTTTGTATGATTATGAAAGCAAGTTATGCCATGCTTATGTGCGCTTCAAGTTTATGAAAGTTCAAATTTTAGAAGAAATTATGTTATACTCACATGTTTTACGTTGAATGAGATATGTATGCTATAAAAATGATCCATGGTATTTTACATTCATGCATTATTGTTATTCACTAAGCATAAAGCTTACATTTTTAAAAATATTTTCAAGAAGCCAATCTGAGGAGCCTTGAGAAGGAAATGAAAATGCAAGATTATAGTTTGGTGGCCCAAGGGCCTTATAACGTTGCGTATAGGCTAGACCCTAATTTATGTAGCAATGTTATGTATATTTACTATGTGCCATGTCATGTATAATCAAAGTCGGTCACATTATGTATGTATGAAGTTAAAAATTTGGGCACAGTTCTATATACTTTGTATGCACGTCACACTCTTCTATTTTCAATTATTATGACATTTTCGAAAAAAATTATATCATTATAAATGAGTATGCACATGTATTCAACCGAGTTAAGGTAAGTCAACCTTGGTGGGCAAGCCGCTGACAGGTCATGCACCCATAATCCGCATAAGCTAGGTTGCGGGGCATTACAAGTACACTCGTTAGTAACTTAACCAACTCTAACCACCCCCTATGGTTCACTGCAATCTTAGACACTAACCCCACATCATAGCCTCAGTTATATACATTGGCTTAAACTACAGCTCTGATACCAAGTTGTCACACCCCCAACCTAATTAGACATCATTAACGGTACATTAGATGGGATGGGATTGCACAGATCACCTTACCTGCGAACGACTCTTAACATCCACCATAATACTCAAGAGATAAGGAAATGATTACATTCACTAATAATTAAAAACCATCCATAAGATAAACATATATACACATCATCAACTCCTACTAAAAGTAAACATAATATTTTTTTATATAACCCAACCCTAACACCTCAAACAAAAACTCAACAAAACTTTAAAAACATCAAGGCGAGAACTTTCTCAAGTTCTGCCAACGATATCTAAACACAGCCAAGGAAAACCACCACGACTAGGACTGCGACCACAGTGAACTAGACAGCCATCCATATCTCTTCACCTGCCAAACGAACCTGCGTGGATGTGATCCAAAGGTCAACGTGCTCACAATAGATAATCAAACTCATAAGAAATGATATAGAAACACCATCCATCACAGATATTCAGAAATGGAGAATGACAATGCAATAATGCATCACCCACATGTGCACGCAAGTTTAGATAACATTGGCCCAATGATCGACTGTTCGTTATCAAGGATGTCCCACATCGACACCCTATAAGACAAACCCCACATCGGTTAATATTTAGGTTAGCCCCACATTGGCATAACCTTTCTCCATACAATGCATTGGCATACAACATGCAATGCCACCTCATGTATATCATCATCAACATTAATATCAAATCAATCAATTCAATATGAATAAAACTATCTGTATTTTTCCCACCTGTCACTGGACTTACACCGCGATAAATTTACGCTTTAGATTGCCCCGAAGGCCCTTCCCCTTCCTTAGCTCCTGTCATTCACATTTTCATTAGTGAGCAATTACAATGTATAATTATCAATCATAAGATATGCATCTTCTACACCTCACATAAAGCTGAAATGAACATTAGAAATGCAATATGATAACACCCCTTAAGTGCCAATACAATGCGTAATGTAACGTATCAAATTTATGCAAAAACTAGGCTGGTGTTCAAACTCCTCCATTAGCATTCGAGTGCTCACCCAAAATGGCCCGGCATTCGAATGCTCCCCAGAGGCGTTCAAACGCTACCTTTAACTGGATTGGCGTTCGAAAGCTAACCTATTTGGCTTGGCATTCGAACATTGCATTAGAATGCCCAGAAGTTCATTTTTTTTAATTAGCTTTGCTTTTGAATGCTCTACGCAGCGTTCGAGCGGTCTAGAATTACCCTAGTTCAAAAATGGATCCTCCTATGCTAAGCTATTCAACCCCAAATCACCTTAACACATTCCCACATGAGGTCTAAAGTTGAAAAATGGTGTGAGGAAGTTATTACCAAGATTCAAGCACTCTAAAACACACAAAACATGGATGAATTGGGTCTCCCATGGGGAAAATCTCGCTTCCTTTCTCCTTCTTCCTCCTCCCTCCATTTCCATGGATATGACATACACACGCATCCTAAAATTCAACTCAATGAACATAGAACAACATAAGATTTACCTGTTATGATGAAGACAAGATGAATCCCTTCAATTCTTTCTTTCTTCCCTCTTTTTCCTTTTTCTTCCTTCTCTCTTCTTTCTCTCAAGTGTTTAAACCTTCCAAGCACCTCAATTCTCTATCTCCCCTCTCCTATAATGGCAGCCATAATAGATACAAAGTTGTATCTATTTTCCACATGGCACACACACACACATACACACACTCCCACAGACATGACTCACACACTCACTAATTCCCTAATTAGCATAATTAATCCTAATTAAGCTAATTAATCATGCTTAGGTTAAGTTAAACATGGTGATTAATTAGGCTCATTAAGCATGGATTAAGCTAATTAATCACATAATAATCATACTTAAAAATATGAAAATCGCACCATAAGTCACACACATTAAATGATGTTAATCAAGCACCTCGATTAGTATAAACACCTTATATATTTGCATCAAATTAGGCTAATATGAGTATAAGAGAGTTAGGGTCTCACAGAAAGAACATGGGAGTCATTCTGAGCTATCTAATGAAATGTTAAAGGATGTGAGAATGGAGGATTTGAAACATGCTCCATTGCCACATAGGCTTGCTAAAGCGAACTTGAATGCTAAAATTTATGACTTCTTTAAATAAGTTCGAATTAACATTCCTATGTTAGATGCCATTAAACAAATACCTTCCTACGCTAAGTTCTTGAAGGATTTGTGTACTGTTAAAAAAAATTGCATGTCAAAGAAATGACAATGATGAATGAAAGTCAAATAAATCTATACCAAAATATAAGGACCCCGATTGTCCTATAATTTTGTGTATAATAGGGGGTTATAGAATCGATCGAGCACTTCTTGACCTAGGTTCTAGCGTGAATCTTCTTTCAAATTCTATCTATAAAGAACTAGGTCTAGGAGAACTTAAGCTCACATGTGTTACACTCGAGTTAACCGATCAGTCTGTTAAGGTTCCTAGAGGTATCGTAGAGAATTTGCTCATCCAAGTTAATATAGTCTATTATCCAATGGATTTTATTATTTTAGATACCCAACCCATAGAGTCCGA
>BRYE01000001.1:12687957-12690457 GCA_030159115.1 Actinidia arguta var. hypoleuca
ATAGACTTAATGACCTTCAATTTGGTAGGTCATGAGTTCAAAACGCATCCCAAATGAAGAAGTTATGCCTAATGGAATAAGGACTAAATTTCTAAAAAAATTGTGTTGCTGGTAAAATCTTAGGTTGACTTTAAACTTAAATATATCATAATATATATAGAATTAAATTTCAAACTTTATATGTTTAGAAATGTCTACGAGTCTATTTTCCAACTCTTCAAACGGTGTCTCAATCCGAATTTTCTAGAGAAAGTTATGCCCGTTTTACAAAACAGTGTCTGGGCTAAAAATGGTCTGGCGTTCGAACGCTGAGTCTGGCGTTCGAACGCCCGGAAACCCGAGAAATGTTAACTCTCTGGATGTTCGAACGCTCCATAGAGGCGTTCGAACGCCAGCCGCACGCAGCAACAGAATTGGCACGAAACTTGTCAAAAACTTATCCAATTTTAATCCAAACTTCACCAAAGTTTTTATGACTCAACTAAACACTAGCATGGTAGATCTAAGGTCAAAGTCTCAAGAACCCTAACATTTAATAATTTGGGATTCTTGTGTTAGCATTCAATTTCTTTGAATTGAGCTTCAATATACTTCAATTGGGACTTAAGGGAGTCCTCTAAACTCAACATTGTGCTTACTAAAGGCATCTAAGGCATAACCTAATTTCTTCAACTTATACATATACATAAAAATAGATTTTTCTCACCTCCTCAAGCTTGGTAGAGCTTTCAATGGCTTCCTTAGGCTTGGATTTTGGACTCTCTCTCTCTCTCCAAGCTTCTCCTTCTCTTCCTTCCTTCTTCTTCCTTTCTTTCTTCTCTCTCTCTCTCTCTCTCTCTACGAATTTTTTTTTTTGTGTGTGTGTGTTTGTTTTGGTGCTTGAAAGAAACACATGGGATTCAATCCCATGTGCCCACCTCTATTCCTTATTGTTACAACCTTCCTCCTAATTGGTCATTTCATCTATTTTGGTCACTTTTGACCACTTTGACCACAAAATACTTACAATTAGGTCCTAATAGAATTAAATTTTTATATTAAGACATGAATAAAGAAAATTTATGGGTTCGGGGTATTACACGAACGCACAGAGGCTGTGCAAACTTCAAGAAACGGTTACATGCTTTAGGGTTCGAACTCCCATTTTGGGCATTCGAACCATGAAAGAGAAAAGCTGAAGTTTTGGTCTTAGGGTTCGAACACTGATTACAAAAGGATTTTGAGTGTTCGAACCTTGACAGAATAAAAGGAAAATTTTGGCTTGGGCGTTTGAACGACCACATAGGAGTTCAAATGCTAAGAAGAAAAATCAAGATAGAATCAAGTTTTTACTAGGACTCAAATTGTGATGTCTATATATATATCTCTTCGATTTTATGAGAAAAGATGAACTATTTAGGGTTTGTACAACTTTTTAGTCTAGAATCATAGAAGTACTTAGGTTTTTTAATACTTTTGTAAATGCTTTCATCTGATTCGAGTTTTATTAATTCAATTCAATATTTCATTCAAGTATTTATAGTTTTATACACGTTTATGATTTTATTTGTTCGTACCTATATTTTACATTATATAAAGTTTTCAATACATAGTTATTTTCTTTTATTGGCCATGAGAGGCTAAATTTCTCAACTCGGGATCGGTTGTGAAGATCGATTGGGGATCGAAGATGAATAATGGAGGTAACTTTGATTTCACCATTATGTTTTCTTGATTCTTCTTCTTCTTCTTCTTCTTCTTCTTCTTCTTCTTCTTCTTCTTCTTCTTCTTCTTTGTTCTAGATACTTTCAAAAATCTAGATGTCCTATTATGTTCGATAATGCTTATGCATAAATACCATACATAGTATATACGTTGCCTTGTAATGTTTATGCATGAGTTGGATTCATTATATGTGTTGCGTGAATCGATGATGCAAGTCTTTAATTATAACAACCCAATTTATTTTAGGAGTTGAAGATTGAAATAACTATTGGTTTTAAAGCTAAATTTTCTTAATCTGAGACTCATGACGTAGTCAAAGGATTTGAGTAATATGAAACCTCCATTAGAATTTCAAGAAACCCGATCGAACGGTGGTGCTGAGTCGTCTTTCTTATAAAGTTGAAATTAGTTTTAGTTGCTTTCATAATTTAGACTTAATTTAAATCTATCAAAACCGAATACAAGATTTTTATTTTCTATTTTTAGAAGTATAAGCCAGGATTAAGTCGAGTCGAAGTGTTTAAGTTCTTGTGTTCATCTTGTCATTGCTCTTCGTGGGACGATACTCGAACTTTGAGATTTTATACTACTTCGCGACCAGTATACTTGCAAAAAAAAAAAAAAAACACTTTTGAGAGCGAATCAATAGGATGTGGAGGCTAAGATGATTTGCGACCTCATTGCTAGAGGTGTAGGGCCAACAGATTGCATTTTACATCCAGACCAGAGTTTGGGGTACAAGTCCAGATTATTCGTGCCTTTGTCTAGCAATTCTTCGTGAGTTTTATCATTCATG
>BRYE01000001.1:12695457-12697957 GCA_030159115.1 Actinidia arguta var. hypoleuca
TTAAAATAATATTTATTTCAATCTTCAACTTCTAGAATAAATCTGGTTGTTATAATCAAGAACGTGCATCATTGATTCGCGCAGCGCATATATTGGGACTCATGCATAAACATTACAAGGTAGGGTATATACTGAATGTGGCATTCACACATAAGAATTACCGGACATATTAGGATGCCCAGGTTTTCAAAAGTATCTAGAACGAAGAAGAAGAAGAAGAAGAAGAAAAAGAAGAAGAAGAAGAAGAAGAGGAAAAATCAAGAAGATTTAATGGTGAAACCAAATTACCTCCATTGTTCATCATTGATCCCCAATCGAACTTCACAATCGATCCCGAGTTGAGAAAATTAGTCACTCATGGCCCAAAAATAAATAACAATATATTAAAAGTATTATGGAATGTAAAATCTAGATACGAATAAATATAACTGAAGTTATTAAATTAATTACAAAAAAAAGTGCGTCAAACTATGAAGAATTAAATAAAATCTTGAATGAAATTAATCAAGACTTTAATTTAATGTAAACAATTACAAAAATATTAAAAATTATGAAGATCTAAACTAGAATGCTGTAAAAATCCTAAAAATAACGTGTCCTCTCTCAAAAAATCATAAAAAAGTATATATAGACAATACAAGTTGAGTCCTAGTAGGATTAGGATTCCTGCCCAATTTTCCTTCTTGGCATTCGAACACTTGTTCTAGGCGTTCGAACGGTAACTGTAGCTAACCTTAGCATTCGAACGCTCACTATAGCCGTTCGAACGCCCAAGCCTATGACAGCTTTAAACCTCTTTCTTCAAGTCTTTATGCATTCGAACCCTAAAGCCTGTGACCGATTTCTTAAATTTTTCAAGCCTTTGTGCGTTGGAACCATGCACAAAGGTGTTCAAACTCTAAAAACACAGTCCTTTAATTTTTTTTTATTCGAGTGTTTGAATGCTCCATCCCCTTTATATTTGGGCATTTGAATGCTCGGTACAATTTCCTAATTCAAGCCAGCGTTCGAACACTTGTTTCTTCTTAGATCTGGGAGTTTGAATGCCAAGGCTTATTTCAGCCTTCTTTGACTTTTCTCTTCTTTTTTTTCTTCTTAGTCCGTTTTGAAGTTATTGGAGTCCATATCTCGCGATACTCGTTAGACCTGAACTTGTATAACTTTGTGAGACCTTTCAAATGGAACATCTTTCATTCCATTTTGAGCTACGGGTAAAAACTTATAAATTCTCGAGACAAATTTCGACAACTCTCAGTATGCGTGTCTGCACTCCGAATCACTTTTATGGCTCCAAATCCTCTTCTTTATTAATATTTATCTGCAATGAGTGCAAGTATGACTTTTAATATAAAACACGATATAAAGGTAGAATTAACCTAATCTAGGGCTATCTTAGGTCAGATTAGCAGCGTTTAGACTGTACTTATGCAATCTAATCAGTACACTTAGGCAATATTCATAGGACAAAATTCAAAACTCATATAGAGTTCATCTAACTCTTTCTTGAAATTATTGCTGAGTGTACTTAAGAAAAACTCAAAGGATAGAGTTCAGAATTTGCATAGAGTTCGTCTAACTCTTCCCTAATGTTATAGTTGCTCGACCAAGTCGTAAGGTTAGGTTCTTTTTCACACTTGGTGTAGCTTATTCGGATAAGTTAGGTTATGCCTTAGCGAGAATCTGCTATTTTTGGCATGCTCATAGCGCAAAGTGCTTTTCTTTGACCTTGCCTTACAATCCTCAAGCCAAATACTTGGGCGGTTCTACAGTTTAGCCTCGCATTTTTTAAGACATCTCAAGCTTGTGCTTAAGCAAATGAGGAGTTTTTTGCGGCATAAATTGTCTTGAAAAAGAGTGCGTTAAAAAGGTTCAAAAAGTGTGATTTCTTGTGAAATTAAGAAAAATATTTTAATTCAAATAATAAAGGAGAACAAAATATTTAAGTAAAAATATTTCACAAGTGAACTTGATATAAACACCATCTCAGTTAAAAAAATTACATTTATCTAGTAATATTTTTTCAGGTTGTTGGAATTCCAAGGTTTCGGAGCTTGTTTGCCTTGGGATCTTCGAGGTAGTAAGCGCCCTTGCCGACGAGCTTAACTATCATGTAAGGTCCTTCCCAATCTAAGTTGAGCTTCTCGTATGCCCGTTTCTTGGTGTTTTTAACAACTTTTCTCAAAATGAGGTCTCTAACTGAAAAATGTTTGCATTGGACCTTTTGGTTATATGTCTTGGCCACCTGCTGATAGTCAGCCATTCATATCAGTGCATTTTCTCTTCGTTCATCAGTAAAGTCAAGGTCCCGAGCTAAGACTTCCTTATTATGACTAGTGTCATATGCCTCAGTCTGTATTATGGACAAACCGACCTCCAACAAGATTGTAACTTCAAATCCGAAAACCAAAGCGTAAGGCATTTCGTTCATTATGTTTTTGCGACGTGGTTCATTAGGTCCACAACACGTTTGGCAATTCCTCGATCCATTTGGCTTTTTCAA
>BRYE01000001.1:12702957-12707957 GCA_030159115.1 Actinidia arguta var. hypoleuca
GTCTTCTCTTGATTTGGCTCGTGCATTGCTATTTTTGGTGGTAACCTCGATAAGCATCTAGGAAGCTCATCTGGGCATGACTTAAAGTAGAGTCCACTAGTTGATCAATTTTTGGCAAAGGAAAGCAATCTTTTGAGAAAGCCCAGTTAAGGCTCGTGAAGTAGACGCAGGCTCTCCATTTGTAAGTCTTCTTCTTTACGATGACTGTGTTGGATAGCCAGCTCAGGTAAAGAACCTTCGTTATTGCATTAGCCTCTTTTAGCTTCTTAACTTCTTCACCGCGTCCACATGCTCGGTCACAGACCTTCTTCCTCTTTGTTTCATTGGTCAGGCTTTAGAAGAACGTTCAACCGTGTTTGATGAAATTGGGGTCTATCCAAGGCATCTCGAAGGGCGTCCATGCGAAGACCTCGATATTTGTTGTGAGGAATTAGATGAGCTCAGTTCTCTCTCGTTCCTCTAAGTTTGCACCGATAAGAAAAAAATGATCCGAGCTTGGCAAATCCAGTTCATAACATATATGTCTTCCATGACATTAGCCTTGGGATCCCTTCCAACGTCCTCCAAAGCCTATCGATCTTTCTCAATCAGTTGCACCTCTTTCATGGATGCTTTAGTGGAGATCGTAGCGAGGTAGCACTATTTGGCTACCACCTGATCTCCATAAAGGGTTTTCTCACCTTAGGGGGTGGCGAATTTCATGACTTGGTGCAATGTGGAAGCCACTCCCTTCATCTTGTGAAACTAATATCAGTCGACAATCGCATTATGCGGAGATGGTATATCAATGACAACGAACTCTAACACTAGCTCTTGGGAACCAACTCGAATTTTGAGAGTTACGGTTCCCAAAGGCCAATGAGGCTAAGCATTAAAACTGGCTAGAGGGGCTCGGGTTGGTTTTTGAGTCCGATTTTGATAATTTAAGTTGTTTGAAGAGGTCATAGTACATCACCTCAATAGAACTTTCGGTGTCCACCAGGATCCTCTTCACGTCGTAGTTGTTGATCTTGAGCTGGATGACTAAGGGGTTTACATGAGGGTGCTGGACCCTTTCTAGATTGAGTTTGGAGAAGCTGATGCTTCCTAGTTTGGACACCGTTTGTCTTGGCTTATTAGCCACTGATTGGACCGAGAGAACTTCATTCATTTGTTTGATCATGTGAATCTCTCATTGGATCTTATTCTTAAGATTAGGGTGATTTGGGCCCCCTATCATGTGAATAATCCCAGGGGAAGGTCTTCTTCCTAGGCATCATCTATTTTGTCATCGTTCCAATTAAACTTGGGATTTGGTTTGGCCTTGGCTTCCTCTGCTTGAGTCTTTTCTTATTCAACAAACTCCTTCAAATGCCCATTTCGAACGAGCTAATCAAGAAAATGTTGAATCAAGCCTCGATTTCGATGATAACAAAACAGTTTATTAGTAGTTAACATGTTTACTAAGTATGCAGCCCTTAAACATTGCGTCCCATAACTCAATTGATCAAAGGAAGTCCCACAAACACTTTCTAACAGAAAGTGTCGACACCTTGTTATGAAGTGTCGACACCTCTAAGCCCAGAAGTCATAATGATAAATCTGTTGAAAGTCTCAAATAACTCATGAATCTTAAATGGATCAAAGTGAATAAGAACTATATGAATCCATGGAAAAAATATCGTGAAAGAAGAAAGTCGACTCAATGCTTAAATTACCAAAAAGATGATGGAACACATTCTGGTAAGAAGTGTCGACACCCAGTACAGAAGTGTCGACACCAAATGTCAGTAACCAAAACCAGAATTCTAAAGGAAGAAGTGTTGACACCAGTGTCGACACCAGTATCGACACCAAATGTCAATAGCCAATTTCAGAAGTTTTTGAGAGAACAAGTGTTGACACCTGTATCGACACCAAATATCAGTAGCTAAACCTAGAACTCTGATGAAGGGAAGTGTCGACACCAACAGCAGCACTAAATATCAATAGCTGAAATCAAAAATCTGAAGAAGGGAAGTGTCGACACCAACATCAGCACTAAATGTCAGTAGCTGAAATCAAAATCTGAAGAAGAGAAGTGTCGACACCAACATCAGCACCAAATGTTAGTGGGTAAATTCAAGTATCTGGAAACAAGTAGTGTCGACACCAATGTGAGCACCAAAAGTTAGTAGCCAAAAAAAGATTTTCTGAAGAAGAAGTATCAACACCTAGATCAGTTCCTAGAGACAGTTTTAAGTTAAGAACTGAAAGCTTGAAGTGTCGATACCTGTGAAACATGGTGTCGACACATTGAAAGTGTCGACACCATGAAGAAGTGCCGACACCCAACGGGAATATTTTCAAATGCAGAGTTGTCTGGTACAGCATTAAAGGCTTCCCAACCACCACCAATGATACACTATTCATTCAAGCTATTAAATACAAGTCTCTAAGGGCATTTACTACACAAGGAATGATCCTAAGCAAATTGATTGATTATCTAACAAGTTTCAAAGTCAAGAATCCTTGAACATCCTCTTTGTCTCCTTGTGCTAGTATTGATTGTGAGATTCCATTCATATCTACTCTATTGAGAGAGTTATTGTTCATCTTGAAACACCCTCATCTATCCATCCATCCATCCTTGTAAGTTTTAAGTGTAACTTGGACAAAAACACTTGGTGAGAGTTTTTGAGTGTTTCTCTTGTAGAAAACCAAACACTTAAGAGTTTGAGTGTTTCCTCTTGTAAGTAAAACACTAGGAAGTTTAAGTGGAGCTTGGACAAAACCACTTGGTATAAAAGTGAGTTGGGCATTTGAATAACCAACCCCCACATTGTAATTGCGGATTACAAATAGTGGAAGAAGATCTTGCGGAGGTCTTGGGAGGACGTAGATCACGAGTTGTGATCGAACCTCGGTAAATATTGGTGTGCTCTATCCTATTATTGTTCTTGCTTTATTATTGTATTTTTTATATTAAACTCATTATAGCATTTACGTACATTGTCAATAGAATTAAGTAATTAATTATAAATTACTAATTAAGTTTGAAAAACCCAATTCACCCCCCTCTTGGATTGCCTATTGGGCCAACAGAAAAGTCTTTAGAGCTTGGCAATTCTCGATTTTGTTCCCCTTTTTCTCATGATAGGAACACTTCTACCATTGATTGCGCCTTTTGGAGTCCCCTTCCATAGGGGCGTGCTTTTTAAAGTATGGCTTATCTTAAATTTGGGCAAGGAGCTTGTAGATCGATTCCTTCAACACCACATTGATCCCCTACCTTGCCTGGCTTTCATGATTAAATGAGCCTTCCTTTCGCCTTTTGAATTGCCCTTCACCTCGAGAAGTTGTGCTTGTATTCTGTTCTGCCTAATTGACATCCTCCTCCACCCAAGCTAACCTTTTGACCCTGGACATAAGGTCCCAAAGGTTGGTTGGAGGGCTGAGAGTCAAGTCTTCCCAAAGTCATTCGCTAGGAGTTAGCCTGAGCTTATGACTGGCTACTGCTAGCTTCTCTAAACACTCTTCGATCTCGTTATAGATCTCCCAATTATGCTTGTTGTAGTTGTAGAGTGATTCGTTCTTGCCCTTATTGAGTAACAGAAGACAGCCTATGCCATTTGGCATTTTTGTGTTTATAACGAACTGAGTTATGAATGACTCGCTGAGCTGGTGAAAGCTCTCAATTGATCTTGCGAGCAGCGGGCAGTCGGTCGAACTATTTCAATCCAAGATCCTATAGGCTAGATGGGAACACCCGGCACATTAATACGTCCAAGTAATTCCAAAAAGTCATTATCTGTCTGACATGGCTGATGTGGGATCTTGGGTTCGACTTCCCATCGTACAATGTGAACCTTGGCAGAGTGAATTTCTCTGGTGGATCCATTACCTTGATGTCATGGGAGAATGATGTTTGGTACCTCGAGATTGGTTCCCTTGGCACCGGCCAGTCGTGCGAGCCAGTAACCATGTTGAGATTATGATTTTACCCGATACCGCAGTGTTTTGGTTATAGAGTTTATCACGCAAGTCATCTTCTCGATTTTGCTTGGCATTGAGGGTCTCATAGAGGTCCACATTAGAAGGAGCTCGGCTGGGCAGTGTTCTCCGTTTGCTCGATGCTACGGATTTCCTATCGCTCCAGCTATCCAAGCTAACATGCGGGCTACATTGCCTTTTGTTTTGACCTTCCCGATGTGGGAGGTTCGATCCTTTGGTCCTGTCGTTGGGTGATCTCCCTTTTTCTGCTTGAGCTAGCTTCATCAATTTGTTATCAACTAGGATCTGTGCCATTTCAACCAACTGGTTTTGTAAGCCTTGGATGGTTACGTCCTAACTGTCTCCTCCCTTAGGGAGCAACCGACCTAGTTTCTACCTAGAGGCGGCCATAAGCATCAACCAGTAGTTTAGCCCCTTTGTCCCTAAGGGTTTGGGGAGTGTGAGGGGGTTCCCAATAGGTTTCCCAATTATCGGAACGATTGCTGCTTTGTGATGTTATCAAAATTGACCTTACAAATGTCTATAATCGATTTTTCATAGATGGCACCAATTGTGTGGTGTGAGTTTTATAGAATGAGAGGAATGAAATCGAGGATAGACACCTATTGTGGTCCTACGGCGATGCGGGTGACTGCGGTCAGTCACCAGTTGGCAAGGGTCTAGCTGCAACACAAAAACAATGATAGCCGGAGCTATTTTTGAGAAACAGTGCTGAGACGGTAAAATTAGATGACCAGGAATTGGGGAGAGAGAGAGTATATATTCTTAAGACAAAATTTGCTTACCGTTAAGAGAAAGAAATGCTGACTTTATATGGCACAACTCGGTGCGTGCATTGACGCGCTAGCTGTCATGTCATTGGATAAACTGCAGCTTGGTGTGTGCTCGTACACGCCGACCGTTGCGTTAGTGAGTAGGCAGCTGACCCAGTCACGCTCCTAAGACCTGGCTGATAGCCTGTCATCATACTGCAGACGTCCCCATTTGAGCATGGGGACTGTCAGAAGAAACTTCGACTTGCAAGTTAC
>BRYE01000001.1:12747957-12750457 GCA_030159115.1 Actinidia arguta var. hypoleuca
AACTTAAAAACAGAACATCCTGGTCTAGTCGTTTATTTCTTCGTCTGTGTTTGTTGTAATTCACAAGCATCACACTCAATTTATTCTTAAAAACTGCCTATCCACCAGCTGCTATCATGGTTCCTGAGTAGTATCTGTCGCCGCCACAAAAAGGAGTTGTACACGCTTAGTTTTAAATAGCTTTGTGACTTCATTCTACATCAATTTCAATTTCAATTTTCTTTGTTCCTCAATAAAGGAATGCTATATTTGTAACTATTTCGTAGTATAATGCTCTATATTTCCAAAATCCACTGATTTATGGCACTTACATGTCTTGGTTTCTTCTCCTTTTTCCTCTTTGAGTTTGTATTTAACAAAAAAATCACATCATATAACATCATTCTGGCAGGCACTGTTATCAATGGAAGAATTCGGGATTGAACCAGATGTGATAACATTTAGCACCTTCATGGGTGATTGGAGTTCAGCAGCACTCATGGACAAATGCCAAGTGATCTTCGACGACATGGTGAAGGCTGGCATAGAACTGGACATCCATTGCGTTCAGCATTCTCGCAAAAGGATATGCCCGTCCAGAGTGCCCGAGAAGGCCGAGTCGGTCCTGACAATCATGAAAAGATTTAGAGTTTAGCCAAATGTGATAACGATCAATACATTCAATCGGTGGATGGTGCAGAGCGGGGAAAATGGAGTGCATTCTGATGGTTTACGAAAAGATGCGCAAAAGTTGGGTTCCTCCTGACTAGAGAACTTTTGAAATCCTAATAAGGGGATATGTAGAAGCGAAACAGCCGTGGAAAGCCAAAGAACTACTCTGAACTATGGAATAAAATGGTGTTCGGCCGGAGAAGATTACTATTCAGCTTGTTGCCGATGGTTGGCGTGCCATTGGATTAGCAAGTGAAGCCTAGAAAATTTCACAAGCTACTTCAAGTCCTAACAAGAATGAGACACCAGCTGAGAGCCCTGACAGAGTTTATCAGAAAGAAAATCTTGGTTCACCGTGAAGCAGTCAAAGCCAGTCACCTACACGTAACTCAAGTAGCAGGGTGGCACTGAAAAGCTACAGGTTCTCATCTGATAGGTTCAGTGGTCGAACAAAATTGATGCTTGACACTAGTAGGCGTGGCGCTGCAGCAAAACCGCCGATGGTGTGGAACAAGCTGTGTAAAGTGCAGATGGGAGTTTATGGACCTCATGTGAATTCTTATTGATTTGTGTTTTGAAGAGGTTGGTGGGACGACACCTAGAATGAATCTGATTCAAGATAACTATCAAGGACTTGTGAGCGAGGAGTTTTGGTACTTTCAGCTGTACATGATGAGGTGAGTTTGTTGAATGCGGTATCTTGCATTGTCGCGACATACACTTCGGTTTCTATCAGGGTAACTTAATTTTCTAGTTCCTTTGTGAAGTCATACTGAATCTTCAAATTTGTGTATACGTTGATACTGATTCAAGGTATACAAAAATACTGTCAGTTCTTTGTGAAAGTAATGAAATGTTGAACTTTAAAAAAGTTTGATCTATATTGAATCTCCTAAAGTTTTTAAAGTTGATAGGCAATGGGCCCATCGTGAACACTTCTCGGGGATATGGTTGGTTGAACATTAGTAGCTATACGATAAATCACATTTCTCTTCAAGAAATTGTAGTTACGGTTTAGATAAAAAAAAAATGATCTGATTTGTAGCTACCGAGATAGATCTTTTTAACAGTTTTTACAAAATGAATGATTCGAATAATTAATATTGGTTTGAGATGGGTTCATGGCCCAACAACTTTATTGTCATCAATTTTATCATAATTTTCAAATGTTGAACTTTTGCAAAGCTTTCCCCTTGTGCAATTGAAATAAAAGATTAGAGAATTTGAGAGCAATCCCATTGTGCAGTTGATATAGGGTAAAAACTTAGGGTTTGGTAACTATTTCATTTCCTATTTTCTGTTTGATTTCCACAATCATTTAGTCAGATTTTTTCTGACCACCTATGGATTAATAGTTTCATCGAAAATTAAAATTAGAGGAAAAAATATTTTCTATAAAAATCTTTGGAGTGAGAATTCTTTCCACGTAATTTTATTGATGTTTGGTAATAATATGAAATTTTTTTCAAAACTTTTTTTGTGGCCACTCAACAGTCCCGCCTAAAATATTCTCATATTTGTTGAACTTTCTTTCCCTCAAATTGACAAATTTCCAATCAAACAAACAACATTTTTTATTTTCCAGAAATTATTTTCTCTCTCTACACATCCAAAAACATCAGATTCTTGAATCTTGGTGAAGTGACTACCAGAAAAAAATATATAAAAAAAAATTAAAATACCTTAATAGTGCAAACAATAACGTGGCAAAAATGTGCTCCAATAGAAATAACCCATTAAATTATTGGCCAAATTTCAGTGACAGACCCTGAATTTTACTGAAATCACACTTCAGTCCCTAACCTTATGATTTCATGGAACAATTTAGTTCAATTATTAGCTCATCGTC
>BRYE01000001.1:12752957-12757957 GCA_030159115.1 Actinidia arguta var. hypoleuca
GGGATTTTTTGTCTCGAGGGGATTGGGAAAAGTAGCTCCCAACAACAACACATTCAGATTCTGCTCTACTACTATATCACTCACATCTCTCTCTGCTCACAACTATTGAACTAAAGAAGTAATTTGTCTCTCTGGTACCCACAAGTCATTTGATTCATGCTTATACTTTACTAGCTCTGCACATATTTTCTGCAGTTTTTGCTGTTCATAATATGAACCCACCTTGAAGTTCTCTTGGATGTGGCTTTTCATGTTTTTGAATTTAATTTAGTGTTGATTGTTCTAGTAATTATCCAGAAAAATTAGTGTAGGATTTTTGATACCCATGTAGGGTTTTGATAAATGGAACCATTGCAAGCCCTTTTACCAAGATTTTATTCCTTTCTACTCCCCAAAATAATTTTTTCTTCAACTCTTTGCATAAGCATATTGAACAATAAATGATATAGTATGAAACACCCAAGAAGAAAGCAACCCATATTGAACAATAAGTAGTTTAGCAAACCCAGAGGATGTTTGTTGTAGCGGACTTATATTAAAATTTAATTATTCAAAAGCAGAAGTTGAAAAAAATCCAAATGAAACTTCACAAAAATCAACTTCTTCTAGGTTTTTTAAGTTGTTTTCGGCTCTCATAACATAAGCATAAAGCAAAACTTATGACAAACACTCTGACACAACTTTCAATATAGAAAAATACAGAAGTTGCAGCAAAAAATTACGCAGAAGTTGCAGCAAAAACGTTTTGGCAAACACCACAATAAGTAGAATAAGTAGTTTCGCAAACCCATTTTGAACAATTTGTTCAATATGGGTCTGCTTTCTTAGACACATTGTTTGCAGATTGTATGTTTGATTAATTTGCTGACAAGGGCTTTGCTGTGTTCTTCTGTCCTCTTGATTTACTTGTTTCCAAACCGGTTTCGTATCTCCTATTCTTCCAAGGCTGTGTTTGGGTCATGGTTTTGCAATCCATCCTTGCCCTCCATTAACTCCTCCACAACTTGATCCTTACACTGCCCAACAGAAATGGATTATTAGATTGTAATGGTTTATGGTTTATCTCTTTTGTGTGTTTGTGGGGATGTATCATCCATGAGACTATGGCACTGTTCATTGCTAATTTATGAATTTAGTGGATGGTGTCACCAAATTCAATATATAAATCTAAATATCAATTGATTTTGTATGCTATTTGTGATTACACTAGTGTATACATATTGATTTGCTATCGATTTGAGTCATTGCTCAATCGGCTGTAACTTAACAATTTTCAAGAGTTGGTCCAAAAATTGGTCTCATTTCTATCTTAGCTTTTAAGAATACCCGAGGTGATAGTTCATGTTCTTCTTTCCATTTTTACCACCACACCACCACCATTTCTGAATTAATTTTTTTTTTTTTTTCCTTGGGGGTTGCCCTGCCCTGCCCCTGGGGGTTGCCCCAGCCCATGGGCTTGCTGGGCTTACCCCAGGGCCGGCACTGCATAACCTATAGACATAGTCATATGACATTCGTCTATCATTTTGGCAGGCATTGACATTAATGGAAGAATTTGGGGTTAAACCAGATGTCATCACATTTTGCACCATCATGAATGCTTGGAGTTCAGCAGGGCTCGTGAACAAATGCCAAGAGATCTTTGACGACATGGTGAGGGCTGGCATAGAACCGGACATCCACGCATTCAGCATTCTTGCCAAAGGACACGTCCGTGCCAGAGTGCCCGAGAAGGCCGAGTCCGAGTCCGAGTCCGTCCTCACAATAATGGAAAAGTTCGGAGTACACCAAAATGTCGTAATCTACTCAACTATCATCAGTGGGTGGTGCAGCGCAGGAAACATGGAGTACGCTTTGAGGTTTTACGAGAAAATGTGTGAAATTGGCATTTCCCCAAACTTGGTAGCTTTTGAGACACTAATATGGGGATATGGAGAAGCAAGACAGCCGTGGAAAGCAGAAGAAGTACTCCAAATTATGGAAGAGAAAGGTGTTCACCCGGAGAAAGAGTACTATTCAGCTCATTGCAGATGCGTGGCGTGCTATTTGATTAGTGAGTGAAGCCAAGAAAGTTGTGCACAAGGTCGATGAAGATCGACGAGTCATTTCAAATACTAACAAGAATGGAATACAAAATAGCGAGATTGCCCATTAAACCCGTTTGGGGTTGTTTATTTTAATTTTTCATTGTGAGTTTTGGCCAAATGTCACTTAAATAAAATGGATTGATTAGAATAAAACCAATAATCTATTTTATTTTTTTAAAACTAAACTAAGAAGAAAAAAGAAACCAACTAAAACAGTGTTTTAGCTTTTATAACTACATCAAATGAATCAACTTTTTGTTTTTTTATAAAAAAAATATTCTAAAAGTGAGTTATTTTAACTACTCCAAATGGGGCCTAAAATTCAAACTAATGAAAATAAACCTCATATCTAATAATACATATATCATCTAAATATGACAGAGAAAATAGAATTACTTTTATTTTTCCTAAATAGGAGATACAAACACTTTTTTTTTTCTTTAATTTAATTTATTTTCTCATTTAGTTTTTTTTTTTTTTTAAGTTTTTCATGAATTGTTCAAAAACTCCCAACTAACTTTTGTAACATCATAGAGGTGTCTATTTCATATATACCCGATTGTGAGATCAATTCAATCTTGGGGGAGAGGAGATGAAGATGTCTATGCAACTACTCCCTCCATTGCCCTCTCTCTCTAACCCCAATTTCAGCTTCCGCCAATGCTTCACACCCATCAAAAACCCCAAATTCAGTCACACACCCACCTTCAAAAACCCTAGTTTCACCGTCCTCAATTTCAATCCCCCACCAAAAACATCTAAATTCAGTCAAACCCACTTTCAAAACTCCTAAGATTGATGGGTTTAAGTCCAAAAACAGGTTTATCAGAGTGAATTGCAATGGGTTCACAGACTGTGCTGAAGAAAGCTAGGCGGTTTTGGACACCGACGGCGGCCGCGTTGGTGGCGGAGATGGTGTAGGATGAGGCCGTGGGGATGATGGGAAGGTGGAGAAGAGAAATGGATTGTTACCAGAATGGTTGGGTTTTACTTCCGACGATGCGAAATCGGTTTTCGCGGTGATTGCGGTTTCACTTGCGTTTAGGGCTTTTGTGGCTGACCCCAGGTACATTCCCTCATTGTCCATGTATCCAACGTTTAATGTTGGGGACCGACTTATTGCAGCGAAGGTGGTTGTTTTGTCCTTAATTTGTTACATTTTGAGATTGTTTTGCTTTACATGAGTTAAAGTTCATAAGTTTTGAGGTAGGTGATTGATTTGTTCTTAGTTTGTTAGAATTTGAGATTGTTTTGCTTTATATGATTTTATGTTGATATGTTTGAGGGTGGGTTTAGGGTTTGTGGATTTGAAATGAATGGATTTGGAAGAACTTGTTCAAGAAGTTTAACCTGTAATTTATTTTCGCACTTTAGGTCTATATTTTGAAAGAAAGGATTGGATAACTTTACATTAATGGATTGAATAACTTTGTGATCGGAGTTATTTAAAATCGTCAATACTGTCCCTATAAAATCGTCCACTTAAGACTTATCAATCTACCTCTAACGACTACCCTTTTTCAATTTTGGATTCATTTAAATCGACTTATCCAAATGGAACTTTAAAGTTTCGGTCCTAGTTTTGATGAACATGGAATTTGAAATGTAATGGTGCCATGAGCAAGTGGTTTGCAGGTTTGATCTTGTTAACCAAGAAATTGAGAAAGTAGAAAAATTTGACAGAATAAGAGCCAGAAATGTAAATGAAGCTGCCTGCTAGTAGTAGAGTGCATAATATCCATTCTCTGTTATGTAATTTAGAAGATCTCATGTTCTCTTTCGTTTCCGGTTTTAGTTTTGGGAATTAATTCATATTTGAGAGCTTGTTAAGAAAATGAAACCAGGAAAAGGTGAGGTGCATAGAAAGCCCTAGTGAAGTAGGAGAATTAGAAAGGCTGAGCCTTAACCTTGCTTTTAAATGGAGTTGCGAAGTGATCAACTTAAAACATATATGCACTCAAATACCCCAATTAGATACATGGATTGTGAGATACCACCCCCTTCATATTTCCATATGGACAATTTGCATTGTTTCTCAATCATGTATTTATCAGGTTTAATGTCCCCATTAACTTAATATTCAAGGCTCAAATATCTTATTGATGAGTGTTCATGTCTATCAATATGTATGTGTTCTTTTTCTTCTTTTCAGATGAAGTAGTCATCTACGAGCGATGCACTGTTTAATTTGTAGTACTTAACCGATAGTCATCGGATTTCAGGTATCTTACTATTTCAGAAAGCCATGTCTGAATGATATAGTGATTTTCAAAAGCCCTACAGTTCTGCCGAAAAAAGGATTTAATGACGACGATGTCTTTATCAAAAGAATTGTTGCCAAGGAAGGCGATGTCGTTGAGGTCAGGTTGCTAAACTTAGAAAATACATTTTTTTTTTCCGTATGATGCGTTGCATGATCTTTTACATTTACGTTTATTCAGTTCGCTTCACGAGTCATGATTACCAATTTATATGAAGTCTTTAGGAAAAATAATGCCCTTCATGGGATGTGGCACTTTGTTATTTGTGAGCTTCTCCAGTGGCTTACTATTTGACATGCCAATGCTATAATTTAGCATGAATCTCCAAATTGAGCAAGTCAACGGTGTGCTATATCAGCTGTTACACACAGCTATTGCTGATAGTTGTATCAAATTTAACACAAGGTTTACCTCTAGCTAAAATTTAACAATCTCTCTCTCTCTCTCTCCAGCTGCAGGTTCGTGGAAGTAAGCTAATTGTGAATGGTGTTGCAAGAAATGAAGACTTCATCCTTGAATCACCCAATTATAACATGACACCAGTTGTAAGTTTTTCTCTGCTACTCCACAATTTAACTCTTTTTTAAGTTTTTCCTCCGTTGAGGCGAATCTAGTGGTGCTCTATAGCTAATTTCTCATTCAAACTTCAGAC
>BRYE01000001.1:12772957-12792957 GCA_030159115.1 Actinidia arguta var. hypoleuca
TTAACGCAGCATTGCTTATGTTGTCACAATCAAATTAATGACAAAAATTGGGAACGAGTCACGTGACATTTCACTAAACCGAGTCCATTGTAGAGAGGTGGATCATGATGATGTGAAAGTTTAGCAAGGTACCAAAATGAATACAAAAACTATAAGCAATATTGTCAAAAATTGGCAAGATCCAAATGGAGCTTGATAGTTGTTGTTTCCATTGTAGTTATCTTTCATTTGGAATGCTTACTTAAATCTTTTTGGAATTTATAAAAATTATATTTATATTGTAAAAAATATATATATAAAAAGGGTATTTGTCAAAACTTTTCAATATCATATTTTAGTTTGCTTCTAATTATAGGCAACAAAATAACTTCTAAAGATGTTTAAAAAATAATTATGAAAAAGCTTTTATTTTGATACTTTTAAATTTATTTTTAAAAATCTTAAAATTTTGACAAACACCCACACCATGAAAATAGCTAAAAAATTGCATTCAAACAAACAAACCTTATACTTTTTAGCCATATAATAATCTTCAATAACGTAAGGATTAATTACATAAACATCCCATCAGAACTCAGAATTTAGGTCCCTACACCTTAAGCCCTCCAGAAGGGGATTGTGGGCTCTAAATATAGGTTATGAAAATGTGGTAAAGTGATACACAGTCATAATTGAGGGGCGATCGTGTAATAAACCCATCATATAATTATAATTATAATTATAATCCATGGAAAAATATACACTATTATAAAAAGGCAACTACATAGTTTAGTAGACAGATTTTTAAAGCCAACTTATATTATTTTATGCTAAAACTACCATTCACAACAGCTGGAAACCGTTGTGATTACAATAACTGTTTAAATAATATATATATATATATATATTAAAAATTAATTATAATTTCTATCTTGCAACGCATCGCATGGTCACCCACCACTAATGAGACCAACTAGAGGCAAAAGCCAAAATACAATGTCCAAAAAAGTCTCCATCTAAACAAATTGGATTCTATTTAGCTTTTTTGCCAAGGCAAAACTCTTGTCAAAGTTATTTTATAATTATATTTTTTTTAAAAAAATGTCCATTTGTTTGGCGAAATCCTTGTTGTGGTGGTAAAATCTGTGAGAGCAACCAACAGTCAAAATTGCTCCTCGGCCTCGGCACTGGACCTCGGCTACACTGGGGCGACCTGCACAGCAACGAGCAAAAGTAATCGGCCGGGGTGAGGCCGCTCAAAACCCCTCCGGCGTGTGTATCAGACCAAGGCGATCAGGAGATAAATTAAGGCAGTATGGAGAACACGACAATAAGTGTGTGCAGTGCCTGTGTTAAGCGTACCTTTTTGTTATGGGGGAGCGGCCTTTATATAAACGGAGTAATGAGCCGTGTTAGTGGATAACGGCAAAATCCTCGGAAGGATAAGTATGGGAGAAGATATCCTAATAATTTTGGAGATAATGTCAGGAGGCTGCCAACTGGTGATCCATCTGTGACTATAGGCGTCGTCGTCGAGTTGGAGTCTATTGGAGACAGTTCTCTTGTAGAGGTGGAACTCTTTATAGAGATGGACTTTAATCAGGTACAAGAGTGGTGATAGCAGACCTCTAATGGAGATGAAGTCCTTTTTGGAGAGGTCTTTGAGAAGACGTCTCTGCATTGGGCGAGGTAGATCATCTCGCCCTATGGCGATATGGAGAGAATATGTAAATGGAATGGAGCTCAACTTATTAACAATGAGGCGACTTGGAAGGCAAGTTTGGATGCGTTGGGCCACGTGTCTTGCTCGGATCATCTTATGATTCAGGACTAGTTCGAATTATTCTACATCAGTAGCCCCCTACTCAAAAGTGCCGAGATATTCGGGACCTTTGAGTAATTAACATTAAAAAGTCATTGGCCCGCATGGGTGCGCATTAAATGCGCCCCCCCTCAGTTTGACACGTGGATGAGGCATTAATTTCTGCAAAGTAGTTTTGGGAGAAAAGGGCGGCGCCATAATTACTTTTGGCGGGATTGATGGCTCTGGCTCAAGTTTCAAAAAGAATTTCAAAAGGTAGATTAATTTGGGCCATTGAAGCGGATGAATCTCATCTGTCACTTCCTTATATAAGGGACCCTACCCATTCACTTCTATCTTTTTCTGCCTAACATCACACTCTCTCTCCTAGTTCTTGCTTGCGGTTGTTCTTCTTGCCTTAAGTCTCCTTGCCTCTGCCTGTGGCCGTCCATTATTTCTTAGCACAGTAAGTAATTGTTCCTTCTTTCTTTACTTGTATGTCCCATAGGTCTACAGCGAGTCCAACTTTGGATTCTTTGCCTTCGTGGATCTCAGACCATTTAGGAGAAGGTTCGTCGTACATTACTGACGAGGTTAGACAATCCCCTAGGTCGCCAATGGAGGATCCATCCGTTGCCGAGGTCGCCCATTTAGGTGACGTCCATCCCTCTGTAACTAAAGAACACAACACTATGACCCTTGAGGAGCTCGGCTTACTAAGAGAGACTTATTCATTCCCTCAGGGTGTACAGCTCAGACTTCCTGGGGAGGGCGAGACCATTCTTTCTGCTCGCCCTGGCGAGGTAGCTTTCTACGAGGCCGCCTTTCTTGCGGGTCTCCATTTTCCTATTCCCTTAATAATTAGGTCAATTTTGCTTTTTTATAAAATTTGTCCTGCTCAACTCGTTCCCAACGCGTGGCACAGTATCGTTGGCGCCGTGTCATTGTGGCGAGTTCACAAGTACATGATGACCCTATCCGAGCTTAGGAACATTTTTTCCCTTACTAATAATCCTAAGTCGGACCAAGGGTGGCTCTACTTTAAGGCGAGGTACAAGAAAATTATCCTCGGAGGATACCCCAGCAACGTAAAGGGGTGGAAAAGCAGGTTCTTCTTTGCCTCCGGGGACAGTTGGGAGCTTTTTGATGAAGAACCTCGAGAGGGAGTACCGCGGATTCTAAGGTCATGGGGAATTTCAGGTCGGTTTTTATTTCGCCAATGTTGGTTTATTGATTAACAAGGTCGGTATTAACATGGGCCTTTTTTCAGATAAACGCTGCAACGAGCTGCCCACATTGCTGTCATTCGAGCAGGAATTCTATGACCAAATTTTGCAGTCGGTGGCGAAACGTGGGCGCTACGCGGTCTCCATGATTTTTAAAACCAAGGCTTTTCGCCGGGTTTTCAGCTCGCCTGGTCCTGCTGAATCAGGAGAAGAGGGCGATCATCTGCAACCGCCATCGACGTCGGGTGAAGCGGGTGAGTCCCGCTCTTCCCGTGGTGAACTTCAAGATGGCCAGCCCCGAAAGGACTCGATAGAATATCTAGGGATTGTTAGGAAGGAACTGAGGAGGGTTGCTCCTCATATTCCCGACCTGACCTTATTAAGATGGTCGGGGGGAAAAATCCGAGACCCTGTCTTAGAATTTTGCTCAAAGTTGGGATCGAGGTTGATTATTCTTTTACGTCTGATATATATATATATTTTTTTTTTTGCAGCGATGTCAAAGAGGATCAGCCTCAAGAAGCTCGGTGAGAGGGTGGAGAGAGCCCGAGGTGAGAGTTCATCCAAAAAATCTGCTCCTCCTGCAAAGGGGGTGGTTATTGGCGAGAAGCACCCGGTGGATGAACCTCCCACCTCGCCGAGCAAGAAGGCGAAGTCCGGGGATGAGTCCAAAGGCAAAGGGCAAGCCCCCATCCCTGAACCCAAAAAGAAGTCTGGTCCAGCACGCCATCCAATGGCCCCTTCTAGTCCCGGGGAGGGAAGCTCGCCATCGTTGGGTACAGTTCTTGGTCCGAGGGCCTCCATTTTGGGGAGCCCTTCGGTGGCTAAGAAGATCCTTCGAGGGGTAATCCCTCCTACGGATCAAGAGAAGGTGGGGCAGCTCTCTCTGGACCAGACTGCCTCGAAATTTTTCCAAGCTCTCGGCCAGGTATTATTTTGATACTAAACTTCTATTTGTTTTATCCTTGTTAAATATGATCATTTTGATCTGATTAGATTTGTTTGTAGCAGGTGCTTGTGTTCGGATCTTCTCTGGCGATGAAGAGCAAGGAGACAGTTGAGGAGGCAAGCTTACAACAGGGGCGAGCTGCCTCTTTGGATACTGAAGTTTCTCGCCTTCAGAAGCTGTCTGCCAATCTGGAGCAGCAACTGGCCGAGGCGTGAGCTCGGGAACAGCAGGTTGGCGATGAGTTTGCCAAACTTAAGGCTGAAAGGGACACCTTCTCCGACAGTCTATCAAAGGCAGGGCTTTTGGTTGAAGACTTGAGGGGAAGAGTGGAGCGTCTAGGAAAGCTGGCTGTTGAGGAATTCAAATCTTCGTCAAATTTCTCCGAGGCTGTCGAAAGTGCCTCCTCGAAGTACTTTGGCGAAGGATTTGACTTCTGTAAACGACAGCTCCGTCACCACCATCCCGACCTGGCCATAGACTTGGAGGAAATGCGTCTCGACCTCGACCTGCTTGACGAGGAGGATGAAGGGGAAGGGGAAGGGGAAGGGGAAGGGGAAGGGGGCGAGGAGGAAATGGTTGAAAAAGGAGATGCGAACCCTCCGGGTGACGCAGATCCTCAAGGCGATGACAACCCTCCCCCTTTATCATAAATGTAAATGTAATTTGTAATTTGAATTGACATGAATATAAATGGACTTCCTCGGCAATTTTGAATGTTGATTTTTATACTTTAGTTTGTGTATATTACATAATTCTTAACTAATAGCGAACTAGGATAGGAGAGGTCATTTTCCAGTGATCTGGAACCTTTTAATTTAGGCGAGCAAGATGCCTTCATTTGGCGATCTTGACTGGGCGACCAAAATGCCTCCCATCTTTCGATGAAGTGGCGATCTTGATTAGGCGACTAAGATGCCTCCGTCATCTTTCGATGAAGTGGCGATCTTGATTAGGCGACCAAGATGGCTCCATCTTTCGATGAACTGGCGATCTTGATTAGGCGACCAAGATGCCTCCGTCATCTTTCGATGAACTGGCGATCTTGATTAGGCGACCAAGATGCCTCCATCTTTTAATGAATTGGCGATCTTGATTAGGCGACCAAGATGCCTCTGTCATCTTTCGATGAACTGTCGATCTTGATTAGGCGACCAAGATGCCTCCGTCATCTTTCGATGAACTGGCGATCTGGAATAGGCGACCAAGATGCCTCCGTCATCTTTCGATGAACTGGCGATCTTGGTTAAGCGACCAAGATGCCTCCATCTTTCGATGAACTGGCGATCTTGATGAGGCGACCAAGATGCCTCCGTCATCTTTCGATGAACTGGCGATCTTGATTAGGCGACCAAGATGCCTCCGTCATCTTTCGATGCACTAGCGATCTTGATTAGGCGACCAAGATGCCTCCCATCTTTCGATGAACTGGCGATCTTGATTAGGCGACCTCCATCCTGCACTTTGCTATTGAAATAAAAAAGAGAAGTTTTATTACTCGGAATAAAATCTAGGAGTTACAAGTATTCGCCCAAGGGAGTTATTGGAAATATTTCTTCAAATGCTCAGCGTTCCAAGGATGGGGGAATGTTTTTCCGTTCATGTCTTCTAGCCAATAAGTTCCTAGTCTAGTTACCTTGACGACCTTGTAAGGGTCTTCCCATGTTGGTCCTAATTTTCCAGCATTTGGCTCTTTGGTTGATAGGGTAACTTTCCGCAGGACTAGGTCGCCAGGTAAGAATGATCTGTGTTTGACTCTCTAGTTGAAATATTTGGCGACCTGATGCTTATAAGCTGCTTGGCGTATGCCTGCTTGTTCCCGTTTTTCATCAAGGAGGTCAAGGTTGAGTCTCAGCTCGCCTTCATTGCTATCCTTGTCAAAGTTTGAAGTTCTGAAACTCGGCATTCCGATTTCGACAGGTATTACTAATTCAGTTCCGTAAACCATGGAATAAGGCGTTTCACCAGTAGGAATCCTGCTAGTCGTGTGATATGCCCATAAAATGCTCGGCAAGTCTTCCACCCACTCTCCTTTGGATTTCTGCAATCTTGTTTTTAGATTTCTTAAGATGGTCCTGTTGGTGACCTCTACTTGGCCATTGGCTTGAGGGTGACCAGGCGAGGAGAAATGATATGAAATGGAGAGGTCCGAGAAGAATTTCCTGAACCCATCATTGTCGAATTGTCGGGCATTATCTGAGATGAGAACTTTGGGAATTCCAAACCGGCATATGATACCCTTCCACACAAAATTCTTCGTATTTTTTTCGATGATTCTTGCTAACGGTTCTACTTCTACCCACTTTGTGAAGTAATCAATAGCTACGATTAAGAACTTCCTCTGCAATGGAGCTTGAGGCAAAGGCCCTAGTATGTCGATCCCCCATTGGGCGAATGGCCACGGGCTGGTAATTGGCACCATCTCAGTATGGGAAAGGTGGTTGGATGGAGCGAACCTCTGGCATTTGTCACACTCCCTGGTGTATTTTGCTGCATCCTGTCCCATCTGGGGCCAGAAGTAGCCTTGGCGAATCGCCTTTCGTACCAGCGATCTCGCCCCCAAATGATTTCCGCAGATGCCTTCGTGGATTTCTCTCATCACATAATTGGCTTCTTCAGGTCGGAGACATCTTAAGGGAGGACCAGAGAAGGATCGTTTATATAAAATTCCATGAAGCAGGCAGAACCTTGCAGATCTATGGCGAATTCGGCGTGCTTGGAGTTTATCTGCCGGTAGTGTACTGCTCCGAAGGTAGGCGACGATCTCATCCATCCAGGTCGGGTTCGTTCCTGTCGTACAGATGGATTTGGCGACCTCAATACTTGGTTTGGACAAGAATTCCAAAGGTATACTTCTGTCTGATATAAAATCAAAAGTTGAAGCGAGATTGGCTAGGGCATCTGCTTTTCTGTTTTCTTCTCTGGGGATCTGTTGAATGGTGAACTTTTTGATCTTCTGAGTTAAGCATTTGACTTCATCCAAATAAGCTGCCATCCGTACGTCCCTGGCGAGGTAATCTCCCTGATCTTGGTTGGCCACTAATTGAGAATCGCTGTAGGCTTCAATTGACTGGACTCCCAATCTTGTGACGACTCGTAATCCGGCGAGGAGTGTTTCGTACTCAGCTTCGTTGTTGGTGACTTTAAACCCAATCCGTATAGCGTATTCCATCTGTTCACCTGCCGGAGTTTGAAGAACAAGCCCTGCACCGCATCCGTGTTGATTGGAAGACCCATCTACAAACAACTTCCATTTGTCAAGCGTTTCTTCCGAGCTGTCGAGACTGTTCTCCGAGCTTCCGAGGTCTTTTTCTAAGTTACAAATCTCTGACTCCGAGAGTTCTGGATCGGGCTCATGGGTAGATTCAGCCACGAAGTCGGCTAAAGCCTGGGCTTTTATTGCCGTCCTCAGTTTGTAGTCAATATGGAATTCGCTTAACTCAATGGACCATTTCAGGAGTCCCCCTGAGGTATCTGGTCGTTGAAGAACTTGTTCTAATGGTTGATCAGTTAGCACGGCGATAGGATGGGCTTGAAAATAATGGCAAAGTTTTTTGGCGGCGATTAGGAGGGCGTAGGCGAGCTTTTCAATCATTACGTATCTGTTTTCAGCACCCATCAGGACCTTACTAACATAGTATACCGGTTTTTGGACATGGTCCTCTTCTCGGATGAGCACGGCAGTTACTGCTGTGGGTGAAACGGCGAGGTATATGAACAATTCTTCCCCCATGGTCGGAACCACAAGCAGAGGAGGTGACCCTAGATACTTCTTGAGCTATTGAAAAGCTTCCTCCGATTCTTCTGTCCACTAGAAATTTTGATTTTTTCTTAAGATTTTGAAGAATGGTAAACATCTGTCCGCTGATTTGGAAACAAATCTGTTGAGGGCGGCAACCCGCCCAGTTAACTATTGAACTTCACGGATATTTCTGGGCGAGCTCATCCCGAGCAGAGCTTGAATTTGGTCCGGATTGGCTTCAATTCCACGTTTGATTACCAAGAACCCTAAGAATTTTCCGGATGATACGCCAAAAATGCATTTGGAAGGATTTAACATCATCCTGTGTTTCCTCAGAATGTTGAAAGCTTCTTCAAGGTGGGCGACGTGCTTTGCTGCTTCGAGACTTTTCACGAGCATGTCGTCTATATATACTTCCATGGTTTTTCCAATCAACTCTTTGAACATCTTGTTCACCAATCTTTGATAAGTAGCCCCAGCGTTTTTGAGACCGAATGGCATGACCTTGTAGCAATACAATCCTCGTTCCGTGATAAAAGAAGTTTTTTCTATGTCGGGGGGAAACATCTTGATCTGGTGATATCCGGAGAAGGCATCCATGAAGCTAAGAAGCTCATGTTTAGATGTGGTGTCGACTATTAAATCAATTTTTGGCAATGGGAAACTGTCTTTTGGACATGCTTTGTTGAGATCAGTATAGTCTACGCATACTCTCCACTTCCCTCCCTTTTTTGGGGTAACGACGACATTAGCTAACCATTCCGGGTAGTGGGCTTCCTTGATAACTTCAGCTCTGATGAGTTTGGCGACCTCCTCATCGATAACTTGAAGTCGCTCGGGGGCGAATTTTCTTCTCTTCTGGCGAACTGGAGGGTTAGCCGGATTGATCTGTAATTTATGCATGGCGACCTGGGGATCTATCCCCGGGACGTCACCTTGGGACCAGGCAAAAATATCGAAGTTTCTTTTTAAGAATTCTACTAAAGCACTGCGTAGTTCTTTGGTAAGCTCTGTCCCGATCATAACGTGGCGATCAGGATATTCCGGATGTATGGAAATCGGGGTAGTTTCTTCAAGGGGTTTAGTATTTTCGATTTCTCGGGGATCCGTCAAGACAACCTGTTCCACCTCGTCCCTCAGAGGTTCCATCTCGCCATCTTAGATCGGTAATTGCTATTGGGCATTCTGCACTGGGGGGTCTCGATCTTCATAGCCGAAATGAAACATTGTCTGGCCACTTTCTGGTCGCCCCGTACTTCACCCACTCCTACCGAAATGAGAAACTTCATTTTCAAGTGGTAGGTCGAGGTGATTGCCCTAATTCCGCCTAGAGTTGGGCGACCTAAAATGGCGTTGTAGGGGGAAGGGCAATCAACCACGATGAAGTCCTGCCAAACGGTAGTTTGGCAAGGTTCTGTCCCCAAAGTAACCGGCAACTTAACCCATCCTAGTGGATGAGTCAGATTTTCTCCAAATCCCAACAAAGGTGTCAGGAAGGGCTGCAATTTGTCGAGCCCTATCTTCATTTTTTCGAATGCGGAGATGAACAGAATGTCGGCTGAGCTACCATTATCGACCAAAATTCTTTGGACGGTAAAATTGGCGATGATGGCCGAAACGACCAGGGCGTCTTCATAAGGCAGGTGCAGGCCTTTCAGGTCATCATTGTTGAAGGTAATTGGTGGGTGGACATCGGCTATTGGCGAGGGAGGTTGTAAACTTCTGCGGACAGCATGTCTGCACTTCTGGCGTGCCTCTTTCTGGATGAATTCGAACTCCCTCTGGATCCAAACCCGCCGTGTATTACCTGAATGTCTCCAGCTATAGGTCGATTGTCGCCATATCTTCTTTCCAGAGAAATGGGGGAAGGGCGATCCCCAACGTACTTTCTCAGATACCCTCTTTTGATGAGGTCGGCTATTTGCTCCTTTAGATGAAAGCAGTCTTCTGTGTTATGGCCATGGTCTCGGTGAAATTCACAGTATTTATTTTTATTTCTCTTCCGGGAATCAGTCTTGATTTTTGAGGGCCACTTGACAAACTCCTCATGCTTGATTTCTGTGAGGACTTGGGCAATAGGAGCATTAAGCGGAGGTAACACCAGCTCCATACGGCAAGGTGGAGTACGAGGTCGCCTATCATTGGTACGCCTCGAGTCCCGATTAGGCTTCTTGCTCCTCCGTTCATCGTCCCTATAATCAGATCGCCTTGTTTCAGTCTCTTTCCTCTTATGGTCCTCCTTTCCTCTTCGCCTCCGTTTGGCTTCGGCCAATTCCTTCGCGGCGATGTACTTATCGGCTTTACTTTGAAGGACGGACAATGTCTCCGGAATGTTCTTGGACAGAGAATCGAGCAAGGGAACTGGGCGAAGCCCCTCCATCATTGCCATGACGACCACTTTGTCACTGGGATCTTCAACTTCTAATATGGCCTGGTTAAATCATTTCACATAATCTTTCAAGTTCTCTGTTTCCTTTTGGTAGATGGTGAAAAGATGGGATGCATTCTTCTGCCTTACCCTGCAGCTTATGAAATTAGCAACCAAAAGTCTGCTCAGTTCACCAAATGAATCTATGGTTCCAGGAGTCAACTTTCGAAACCACGACCTCGCCGACCCCTTCAATGTAGCAGAAAAAGCTTTAGACATGACTTCGTCCGAGTAACCCTGGAGATGCATCAGACTTTTGTAAGAATCCAGGTGATCCATAGGATCCGTTTTGCCTTCATAGATCCCGAGCTGAGTAGGCAGTTTGAATCTGGATGACACCTTGGTTCTAATTATCCTCTGGGTAAAAGGTGGTTCAGTTTGCCTGATTAAAGCGTCTACAGTTATTGGGCCACCGGTCCCCGTGTTGATGGCGTCCAGGTCTCTAATTTTCTGGGAAGTGGATATATCTTGTTCCTGATGGACCCGTCGAGGAGATCTACCTCGCCTACCTCCTTCACTTTCTAGTTCTCGTGTCTTGCTGGATGATGATCCTAGTGATGGGCTTCTCTCTCGTCGAGGGTGAGGGCTAGGAGAGAGACGGCGTCTGTCTCTTCCGGTGCTATGGTGACTTTGGGATACATTCCCTGATAGATGAGAGCGACGAGGGGCCGGAGGAGGTGGTGGTGGTTGATTATTCGTGGTGAGGTGCTGTATAAGGAGGGCATTATTTTCGTTCATGATTCTCATCTGTTCAGCCATCCCTCGCATCTCATGATGAAGGCCCTCTAGATCTGGAGCTTGGCTAGTGTTGGCCATTGGACGAACTCTGTTATCCAAAGGGCTGCTAGTGCTTGGTTTGGATAATAGTCGGTTGCGCAGGTGCATAGGAGCAAGAGAACTATCGTTCCCATAGACGGCGCCAAACTGTTGTGGTAAAAATCTGTGAGAGCAACCAACAGTCAGAATTGCTCCTCGGCCTCGGCACTGGACCTCGGCTACACTGGGGCGACCTGCACAGCAACGAGCAAAAGTAATCGGCCGGGGTGAGGCCGCTCAAAAACCCCTCCGGCGTGTGTATTAGACCAAGGCGATCAGGAGATAAATTAAGGCAGTATGGAGAACACGACAATAAGTGTGTGTAGTGCCTGTGTTAAGCGTACCTTTTTGTTATGGGGGAGCGGCCTTTATATAGACGGAGTAATGAGCCGTGTTAGTGGATAACGGCAAAATCCTCGGAAGGATAAGTATGGGAGAAGATATCCTAATAATTTTGGAGATAATGTCAGGAGGCTGCCAACTGGTGATCCATCCGTGACTATAGGCGTCGTCGTCGAGTTGGAGTCTATTGGAGACAGTTCTCTTGTAGAGGTGGAACTCTTTATGGAGATGGACTTTAATCAGGTACAAGAGTGGTAATAGCAGACCTCTAATGGAGATGAAGTCCTTTTTGGAGAGGTCTTTGAGAAGACGTCTCTGCATTGGGCGAGGTAGATCATCTCGCCCTATGGCGATATGGAGAGAATATGTAAATGGAATGGAGCTCAACTTATTAACAATGAGGCGACCTGGAAGGCAAGTTTGGATGCGTTGGGCGACGTGTCTTGCTCGGATCATCTTATGATTCAGGACTAGTTCGAATTATTCCACATCACTTGTCAAAAATATAACTTAAATGAAACTTGTGCTAGGATTAAAAATTTGGCATAAGTTTTGACAAAGCAAAATTAGATCACCAAAGGCTTTTGTTGAAATGAATTTAATAATCAACATTGCTAAAATGACTTCGTACCATTGGAGGAAAAATTGAAACTAAATTTATACTCGAACTTTCTTGTAAATTGAATACTTAGGCTCCCATTCATTTATCAAAATGTTGTGTAAGAAAATGTTTCCTTAGAAAAAGAAGTAAAGGATAAAAAAATACAAATGATTGACTTTTCCTTCAAAAGAAACTAACGCATTGAATTAAACTTTAGCCACTGTTTAGGGTAACTTTTTTGAATTCATAAAGCTACTTTGATTTTTGAATTTTTTTTATCTTTAGTGATTATTTTTTTATTAAATAATAAAAAAAAATTATATTTTTTTGATTTTTCTTGACGAAAGGAGTCAAAAAATATAAAAAAAAATATTGTGAAAGAAAATATATTAAAAATAAAAATAAACCATTTTACGTAATTTTTTTATCTTGAACTTTTTTTCTAAATTAGATGAAAAGTTTTATATTTTCAGACTTTTCACATAAAGAAAAGTTAGAAAGGTATAATTTTGATTAAACAGTAAAAAAAACAACTAAAAATGAATAAATCAAAATCAAAGCAGCTATATAAATTAAAAAGGAAAAAAACATATCCCAACCATATATTTTGATAAGAAGTAAGATAAGAATAGAAAGGATGGTTGATATGGAAAGTTAGTTATTTGTCCACGACAGATCAGTTATTTGAGAGAGAGAGAGATGTGTGTTTCCTTGAATTTTGGCAAGCAATAGAAAAACCAACCACCCATTCCTCAAAATGAAAACCAAGAAATACCCTCTGTTTTGTTTTGCTCTTCTTTTGATACCAAACAATCGCCGCACATTCCATTTCCAAAAAATCGAACAATCGCCCCACATTCGATTTCAAAAATGGCAAACACCAAAAACAACACACTTTTCCCCCCTCTTTCAACTCAGAAAAAATCCAGAAAAAACCTTTCCATTTCCCTTCTCTAGCCCCTCTTGGATCAAGGTTTTCTCTCTCTCTCTCTCTCTCTCTCTCTCTCTCTCTCTCTCACACACACACACACACACATCAAATTAAGAATTTTCCTTTCTTCCATTCCCCATTTTCATACTGTTTTTTGGCCACCTTCTTGACACACAGAAAGTAGTTAGTTACGTACTTTAGAATTCGATTATACATAGAATGATTAGCCGTAATAATTCATAATACTTTCATGCATATTAATATATTTAACACCCATTCGTTAATACCACAAAAAGTTGTAACGAAAAAGCCACAAAAATACGTAACAAATCATAGCACAAAAATATGCAATAAATGAACCACAAAATTCATAAATAACAACAACAAAGAACAACTCCACTTTTCAATACAAAAAATCACAAAAATACATAACATTTTTGTAATTTTTGCACCGTGTATTTTCAGGCTTATAATTTTTGCAGATGTGATTCTTTATGTTCTCTTCCTTACCTCGTATGTTTTTACAGCTTATGTTTGTTTGTTTTTTAATTAAAGATTCTGTTTTTGGAGAGCAAAGGAAGCTAGAGCCCATGGCAGAAGACTGGAAAGCAAGGTGGAAAAATGAAATAGATTGGCTTTTATCTGTCACAGACTACATTGTTGAGTTTGTCCCTTCTCAACAGAAATCTAAAGAGGGAACAAACATGGAGGTACATCTCTCTCTCTCTCTCTCTCTGAGTTATCTGGTAATAATCAAAGGAGACTTAGATACCATAGTTGTAACTAACACTACAAATGATCATAACAAATACACCACAAAATTCTCATAACTTTTTTCTCTACTAAAGTTTCATAACAAAAAAATCCCCCAAATGTTTATAACATAACCACAAACATTCGTAAGTCGGGCAATTCTTACAGGACACCCCTTATGTCAATATTTGTTTAATACTGTTTTATAACTTAATAAATAAATGCAACACATATGATTATATCTATTTATCTACATATAAATTGATATTAATCGACCATTAATCTATATTCGATCAACGTAATCTTTTACGGTACTAATTTTAATTAAATTCTGCAATGTCCAATTCCTAATCAAGGTTCTAAATATCGGCCTGTAATTATCAGGATTTTAGCCTTCCAATACGGGCATTTTAGTAAATATCAGCCGATATATGGCCATATCACCGATACTGTTATACGATTACCGATACATGGTCGTATCATCGATACCGATACCGTGATTTAAAACCAAGTACTAATTCCAGTTCCTGGTTTGGCAGATAATGATGACACAACAAAGAAGAGACCTGCTCGTGGACATCCCAGCCCTGCGGAAGCTTGATGCAATGATCATTGTAAGAACCAAATGCCTTGTTTTTAATTGTCTGTTTCCAGGAAACAAAAGAAAAACTTGAAGTTAGATGATTTTCAAAACTTATTTTTGGAAAGTTTTTTGAAAAACAACCTGCTTTTTGAGAAAACATAAAAAGTACTAGAAAACTTTTCCGAAAAAATGAATAAGATACAGAAATGATGGATTCTTGTTTTCAAAAAAAATATCTGAATGAAAAGTGTTCCGGAGCACTGATTTTGGAAACTACAACCAAATAGGGCATTTAAACCTCCGCCTCCAGCTTTTACATATGTAATCTACTTGTTCATCGTTCTGACCAGAAGATTACTGGAACAGAACTGCTTAGATAACTTCAGAGACCAGAATGAGTTCTGCTATGTGTCAAGAGACTCCAACAAATCCAAGCAAGGCAGCCAGAGAAACGACAAGTGGTGGCTACTGACCGTCAAAGTTTCCCCAGAAGGGCTATCGGATGTATCGCGAAAATGTATGCAATTCCAAAAGGAATCTGTAAACCAAGTACTCAAAGCTTCCATGGCCATCAATGCTCAAATCTTATCAGAAATGGAGATCCCTGAAAACTACATTGAGTCCCTCCCAAAGGTATAGCAAGAAAATGAAAATAATTCACAACAATCTATGAATCTACACTAGTATACAAATGGAGAACACTAGTTTGGACTTCTTCTTCTATTTTTTCTTTGAAGAATCTATATAAGGCTTTTATAAATACTAAAATCGCCTCACACTAATGCAATTTTTACAAATTTTGTGACAATTGGTAAGTACTCATTTTTTGATTTTCACTCATACTAAGCTAAAAATAGATTAAAGAAGAAGAAGAAGAAGAAGAAGAAGAAGAAGAAGAAGAAGAATGAGTACAACAAATAGTGAAAACAGTAAACAAAGGAAAGCAGCAAAAAGGACAAATATGACATTTTACTATACATATAGTGTTACACAAGTATCAATTGGGCACACTCCCGCTAATTAGTTCTAAGTGATCCTAGTGACGAAGTTTGGCTAATTTCCGCTTTTTTTCCCCATAGAATGTTCGATCGAGCCTTGGTGATTCAATATGTAAGAGCATTACGGTTGAATTCTTCAATCCTGAGGATTTCCTTTCGAACATGGACATGTCGATAGAGCACAAAGTTCTTGACCTAAAGAACAAAATCAAGGCTTCTATAGTGATTTGGAAGAGGAAGATACACCACAAGGATGGAAAGTCTTCGTGGGGTTCGGCAGTGAGCTTGGAGAAGAGGGAGGTCTTTGAAGAGAGAGCAAAGACCATCTTGCTCCTACTCAAACAACGGTTCCCCGGGATCTCTCAATCTGCGCTTGACATAAGTAAAATCCAATATAACCAGGTAAGAACAACTACCTTTGCAAATATGCATCTTTTTTTTGCCTACATGATGAAGAGCACGGAGAAAATGAATTCCTAGACTCGTGGGATAGAAAGAAGTAGATCCGGGCAGAATTAGAGGCCAGGGGTATGACGGTCACCTCACTTTTGAGCTCGTCTAGAAAAATGATGGTCTAGTCTTCCTATGATCTAGCTAGGACTCATGCTTTCAACAACTTTTTTGGGTTTTGGAAGAGTTGTAGTGAGCGTTGTCGTCAAATGACCATTTTACCCCTATCCTCAAAATCTGATCATCCCATTGCTTGGGATCCAATCTTAAGTGCTCTACATCGCTACATGCACTTGTATACTTTTAAGCTGGAATTAACCCATCTTTTTCTGCATTTCCCTCGCAAAAATTCCAAGAAGTTGGATATGCTATTCTCGATAGCTACTCGAGGGTACTAAAAAGCTTGGCCAACACAGTCATGTCGATGTTCTATACGCAGACTCTCTCACTCAAGATCCATCACTAGAACTATGCAAATTGAAGCCCTCGACAGATTCCTCGTCAACAGAAGCACGGGGGAGTTCCCCAAGCCCCCACAGAAGATTCATACGTACCAAGGACTACAGAGACGCCAACTTCAAGGACGCTATCCGATTTCATGGGATTGAATTATGATCAGGGAGAGACGGGTGTTAAGAAAAATCACTCGACAAGCAATTTAGAAAAGTACTTCAGCGATGCTAGTGACAAATTGAGTAAACCCCAAGTTCTCGTACATTGACAAGGTCGAGACCTTTGGCAGTCTAAGAAGCCCAACACGCTTTTGGTAGTGCTAACTATAAAAACAGAAACAAAGGACAAAAAAGAGAGACACAACAACATAAGACCTTTAGCTTTTACCGACTAAATGTAGATAATTCAAACCCGCTAAAGAGTCGATGTAGTTGGTATTGGCTTTGTTGTTCTTCCATCCAGTTGTGGATAGGGAAGTATGTGTAATCACCCACTTGAATATGGGCATTTAACTAGTCCTTTTTTTTAGCATTGTCAAGTTTAGCCTCTTTGTAACCGTGTTTTGGCACTTTTTTCTCAATTACTTTGTACTCTTTGAAACTTTTTATATTTTGTGGGGTTGTTATTTGTAGATTGAAAGGAGAGAAAATCGAGGATAGACATCCGCGGCGGTTCTACGGCTGCGTAGGTAGCTTCGACCCTTCGTCCGTCCAACCAACGATGCCCTATTTGCAATCACCGAAATAGTGAGATCGGCCGACGGAGCTGTTTCTGAAAACGGCCCTCTGACGGTCAAGTTAGACGTTCAAAAATCTTATATAGAGAGTGTATGTATGGTTCAATAGCAAGGTTGTGCATACCTTTGTGAGAACAACAATGTTTTCTTTTATGCTCTAGCTCAGCTCGTGGCTCGACGCGCTAGCTGTCTTGTCACTCAAAAAATTACAACTCGGCGCGTGCTCGTACGCGTTGACTGCTATGTCAATGAGTAGGCGACTGACCCAGCCATGCCTCTACAGCGTGGCAAGTAGCTAACTATCAACTGCCGAAGTTTTCATCCGGGCGTGGGGCTGTTAGAAGGAACTCTGACGTGCAAGTCACCTTCTATCCTTTGACATCCCTTGGGATCGCCGCCTGCCATTGCCTCTCGTCCAAGCTTCCAGCGCAGTTATTGTTCCGAGCTTGCTGAACAGCGACACCTCAGAAGTAACAATGGCCTTAACTTAGATGCCATTTGTCTTTGGTAGTGACTGCTCCAAGCTCCGGCATAGAGGGTCTCTAAGCTTGCTCTATAGCAACAGCTCACGTAGACCTCTGCCCTAGCAATGCCAGTGTCTAATAGTGTCCGTACCGAGCTTCGGCATAAGGAACCACCGAGCTTACTTTACAGCGATAGCCTGCCAGATGTCCCTGCCCTAGGTAGACCAGATTACGTCATTATATAATTTGTCCCCTTACACCTACCATGTACTTGTAGAAACATGAGTGACGAGTCCTACACAAACGAGAACCGAGAGGCAAGAGATTACTGTCATGAGGTTGTACCAGATATGCAAAATAGGACAAGTTCAATCAAATGAACTAATGAAGAAACCTTGAGTCAGAAGGTAAATCTTAACGAGGATAATACTTCTTCTCTTCAAATTTAAAGATTTGGTTAGAACTCAAAAATAAATAAAATCCAATAGAAAGAAAGTTAGGGAAGAAATGTTAGTTTATGTAAACCCAATTATGGGGTATTTTGTGATTACTTTGGGGGGCCTCTTTATAATATCCATAACTCTTGTGTCTAAAACTAATTATGAATAAAGGTACTTCTAGAAAAAATGTGGTTGGTGAAATATATAGTTGAAATTTGTACACGTAATAGTAGTTTTTTGATAAATTTCACTAACCTTCCTTGCATGAGGTTTCTGACAAATACTACCACCTATCCTATAATTTTAGAAATAACATTGACATTTCTTACTTTTGAAATTAACATCAAGATTCTCCTCTAAAGCTAATTTTTGTGCAAAAATTATAAGATTACCCTTTGATTTAGGGCTTCCAAAATTTTTTCTCAATTCACCAATTAAAATAAATAAATATTGTCTTTTTTTTAAAAAAAAAAATTGATAACAAAGTTTATTTTTTAAGTATCTTTTTATTAGGAGTACTTAAATTTTGAAAACCCTAAATCAAAAGGAAAGTTTGTTATTTTTTCACAAAAATTAACTCCAGATGAATTTTAATATTAATTTCAAAAGTAAGGGAGGTCAGTGTTATTTTTAAAATTACTGTATTTTTTAAAAACCTCGAGGGAGGTCAGTGAGATTTACCCTTGTTTTTTTTGTTGCTGTAAAAAATAGGAAAAAATGGGTTTGTTGTGTAGAGAAAAAAAGAAAGAGAAGTGGGTTTTGTGAGTGTATGTGTAACTGTGAAAGGAGGATAAGGCTTTGAAAAGCTGAAATTTAGTGAAGAAAAGTCATATTTATTGCCCAGATAAAGTTAATTTGTTACTGCACTGTTGTGCTCTGTTTATTCTATTGAAATTTGCTTGCTTGAAGTTCTACATTTGCATAGAAAAATCAGATTTGTGTGTGTTGTGTCTATGCCCATTTTGTAACTATTTTTTGGGTAATTCTTGTTTGAGAATTTGAGCCCAAGTCTTCGAACAAGAAAATGGTTTCCGATGCACAATACAGAGGAATTGAACCGATCACTGCTGCTAGGGGTACGGTGGAATTTTGCTAACATCAAATAAAAATCACGATTTAACTAATCAGAGGAATGAAAATAGGACATTCATAATATAGAGTAGTGTCTTATCCAAACGAATAAAAAAGAAAACGCAGTTTAAGTTTCGTATCTCGACTGTTGCATCCTTGGGATAAATATATCATAATTATGTTCATTTCAACTTTCGTCTCTCTTGCTTGCATCTTCAATTTACCCCGAATGGAATTCACAAGGTACCATACCACAAACCGAAGAATCCCATATGTATTTTCTTTGTTTATATGGTATATATAAGGACCACTATTACAAAAAGCATTGAGTGAAAGTACCATATTCCAAATTCTGAGGGTCAAAAACTTCTAAAAATCGTATTGGTGGGAAAAAAAATGAAAGATATTACTAAATTGAATTTGAGTCCATGTACTCTATCTCTATGGTTTTTATAGGAACCTTTGGGTAGAACTTGCCCTTAAAAACAGGTTTTTAAAGAGAGGGTGTTCAAACAGTTTATATTTACGTGTTCAGATCTACTTTTAATCGATGTGAAATTAACCATCATAACATACCACACGACGCTCCGCAGCCATTGTCCCCGATGACCAACTCTATCAACATTGACCTGACGGTAGGAAAATGCAACTTCACTCACCTATCAGTATTCAACACAGAAGTATTATGCCTACTCATAATACTAGAACATTAATTCAGCTTATAAGTCGCCCATTCGCTCTCATACTCCTATACGTGCGACCGATCCCATACTTGAGGTGGTGGCTACAATCCTTGAGTAGAACTCAGCCAGCACATGCACATATTCAAGTGTTTATATTCACTTTTTAACCGATTCCCACAAGTATCGTAACAGTTTTAGTCTTCTGCCTCGTTGAAATCAAAATTCAAAACTAATTCCATCATAGTATCATACTGTTTCAGCAACTAGAACAAACACTAGAATTCCTAAAACAATCATTAGAGGGAAAGAAAAGTAGAAGAAAAAAATTCTAGTACTTGTTTATGTTTTCTTCTGTTTGTTTTCCATGGGTGAGCAAAAAAGGGAAAATTGATTTCCATTTTATATTTTTTCTCTTTCCTCACCAAAACCATAAACCAAACAGAGCATAGGGCTAGGGTCACTAAGCCATCACATAACAAACAATGAAAATTTTCACAAGTCAAAACAATGCGATTACACAAAATGGGGAATCACAAAGCTTGGTGTTTAAGAGAGAG
>BRYE01000001.1:12822957-12830457 GCA_030159115.1 Actinidia arguta var. hypoleuca
ACTAAACCCTTGATGAATGCATGAAAATGATTCTTTTTCAGGAAATGAATCCGCTCAGGAAGTTTCAGTTTTGGCAATTTAACAGAACATTACATGATACTGAGCCCAGCTTTGGTGTACTAGGATTTATTTATTAAGATTTTAACGAATTCGAACTCGAGCTCGTGGAGGCTCGAGCCTTATTTATTAATAAACGAGTCTTATATTGAGAATCGAGCTCATTTATTTACAAAATGAACTGGGCCAAGTCCAAATCTACTCGTGAACGGCAGCTCGATCTGTTTGCAGCTTGAAGGTTAGGAAAATGTGATATTAGAGTTATCTCTTAACCTAATGAACACATAATCTCATATATGGAGATAATAAATATTACATATGAAACTATCTTAATTACTAATTGTACAAATTACTTGTCACACACGTATCTACTCACTACACCTGTTGTGCTATTCTAGAACACTTTTCCTTAAGTTGGAGAGTAAATATCATACACACCTAACTTGCTACACAAGAATTCTAACTCAGCTTGAACAACGGTTTGATAAATATATCAGTAAGTTGTGCACTAATGGACACAAACGGAGTAGCTATCACTCCCTTCTCAAGTCTCTCATGAATGATATGATAATCAACTTTAATGTGTTTGGCCCTCTCATGAAACATGGGATTTGACGCAATCTATATGGCAACCTAATTATCATAAAACATACTCTTAGGTAATGGAGCTTCAAACATCAACTCCTTCAAGAAGTGCTTCAACCACAGAAGATCACATGACGTATGAGTCATGATTCGGTACTCAGCCTCAGCGCTAGATCTTACAACTACTATTTGATTCTTACTCTTCTAAGTAATAAGATTATTACCTAAAAAAGTACAATGTAGTGAACCTCCTATCTGGTGGAGACCTTGCTCAACCAACATCTGTGAATGCCTCAACAAGCAAATGATTGTGTACCTCATAAAACAAGTCACCTGGATGGACCTTAAGGAACCTCATAATTTTCAAAGTTGCCTCCATATGAGTCGACCGAGTAGTTGACATAAATTAATTAACACTCACAACAAATAGAATATTTGGGCATGTAATGGTGAGATAGTTCAACTTCCCATATAATCTTTGGTAAAACAACCTACCCTGATCCACACACAACCTCACATTAGGATTCATAGGTGTCTCTACTGGCTTGACCCCCCATTAAGCCACTGTCATCCAAAATGTCTAACACATACTTTCGTTGGGACAAATTGATCCCCTCTTTCGATTGGGCAACCTCAATACCTAAGAAATACCAAAGTTGACCCAAATCTTGGATGTGGAACTATCCCTAAAGAAAAGTCTTTAACTCCTCAATACCTCGTGTGTCATCCCCAATGATAATAATATCGTCAACATACACAATCAACAAACTCCTTCCCCCTCAGCAATACAGGTAAAGGCGAATGATTAGATTGACATCAATGCATATCAAACCGCAATAGAAAAATAATATGAAAAAAATTGAATATTATTCTAATTGAGTTACTCCAATTTATAAAAGCTAAGAAGTACAAGAAAATAAATAACAAAATAAGAAAAAATCCTACTAAATCAATTGCAGTCAATGCTAAGAATAAAATTAAGAAATTCATTAGGAAGCGTATCCTAAAATACATTCGGAAACGTATCCTAAAATATCTCCAATACTCCCCCTTAAGCTGGGACGAAGATATCAATGAGATTAAACTTGTTAAAGAACGTAAGGACGAACGGACTTTATGAACACATCTGCAGTTTGAGACGAGGAGGGAACAAAATTTGGAGTAATAACTCATCCTCTAACTTTTTCCTTAAGGGGCTTATATTGAGCCAACTCCTCCTATCATGATTGAAGATAGCCAAAAAAATTAGTAACCGAAATCCCCAAGGTTGCATGGGAGGCACAAGCAATCTCCCAATGAAGATAAAAAATTCGAGTCATTTTGCTCATGTGCATACATCTGAGTCAAAGAAGTCTATAGACCATGTACGATATCATGGTATAAAAACGTAATAAATCCATTCTTCCATAGAATTAAAAAGCAAACCCAAGATGGTAAATTTCTCAAAACCCCATTGTAAAAACTTAGGATCACTAGTAGCCATTTTTTTTAGTACCCAGAAGCCAATCAATCTTACCTTTTCCACCAAGGAAAAGGCGAAACAAGTGAGACCAAGCTGTAAAATTTTTGCCATTCAATAATATACTTGTAACTCGATGAGTGGTAACATTCTAAGAGACAGAAATTCGGACATAGATTAACCACCACAAGGATTGGTTCTACCTTATCTAAAAGGGTTGAAATATTTGAGTAAGTCATGGTTTACCAGAAAAGAAAAACAAGGTTGCTGAAAAAAGCTCGGTAGAATAGGATTATCGAAAAAATATTGGTAACCAGAGAAACAAACAGAAAAATTGTCTAAAGGACCTTAACGCATCATAAAGATGCAATGAAGGCCCACATAAGGGCAGACAAAAATACCAAGGCAGCTCTCATACACCAGGAGAGGTTGTCAGAAGGGCAGAAAAAGTTGCTGGAGGTGGTGGAGTTCCTTGGAGGGTGCGGAGAAAACCAGAGGAAGTTGCCTGGGGTAGGCTAAATGGATGAGAGGGATTACCGAAATGGCCAGGAGGGTGTGTCAACAGTGAAAGGTGGTCGGCGATTGGGATTTAGAATTTTTGACTCTGATACCAATAGAAAGTAATATAAAAAAACTGAATAAATATTATTACAATGGAATTACTTCTATTTATACAAGCCAATGAGAAAAAAAAATCATACTAAATCAATTACAGTCAATGCTAGTAATAAAATTAAAAATTGATCAGGGAGCATATCCTGAACTTGCTTGTCACTTTCTGATATTTATTTTATTATCTATTTTAGTTCCCAAGCGTAGGAACTTACCAATGCAGTATAATACTCGGAAGTACCGATGTCATTTCCATAGAGAGCTTAAATTGCAAGATTACATTTTGTTGCAAGTGTAAAAATTATAAAAATATGTTTTTGTGATTTTTGAAAAATTGTGTGAATGGAATGTAAATAACAAATGTGAGATATAAAATGACATGGTTTAAACACCTAGTCTTCTCCTAAGTTAGATGTTCTAATTTTTTCTCTTTTCATAAACTCAATCAAATCTCAAGGCACGATGATATTTGTTGAAAGATTTTGCAGTGAAAATATATTTTATATCTAAATATGTGTTTATCAAATTGGTAATGGGTTCACATACTATTTCAAACACTTAGAATGTAATAGATTTAAGTATTATTTATACCAAGTAATTAATCAAAGATGTGTGCAATTCTAAGTTTTGATCTTGAAAATACCATTAATCAATCCTAAACAACCATTGAAACCATTTTGAAAGAGATAATAAACTAGTTCAAACTAAGGTTTGGAAGATGACATAGTTTTTGAACCAAGTCACTGGATCTAGTCTTTCATGCTTAAAGAAAACTCAAACATACATGAAAAATAAGATATGAAATTATGAGAAACTGACATGAACTTAAGCAAGAAATGAAGATTCAATAGCATACATAAAATTTAAAAATTTAAAATAAATAAGCTTACAACCATTTAATAGAGAAGCTTCAAAGAGTTCCAAGTATTGAAATGAGAACAAGATCTCCCTTCTTTCCTCTCCCTTCTCTCTAGCTATAATCTAAAAATTACTTCTAAGCTAAAAAAATACTGAAAGTGTGAAAAGTCTTCAACTAAGGATAGAAAAAGCTTTTTTTTTTAAAGAAGTGTGAGAACTTTTTAAAAGCCAAGAAAACTCCTAAAATTTACAAAAATATGCTTTTACCAACAAGCTATCTCTAACTTTGTCCAAAAGCTACGTCTAACTTTGTCCAACAACTCTCTTCAACTGAGATTACCGTGAAGAAACGCATTATTCACATTCAACTGAAATCAAGGCCACTCAAGACGGCAAGAGAGGTAAGGATGTGTACAAACTCAATCTTAGCAACAAGAGAGAAGTTCTCAGCATAATCAACACCATATGTCTGACTGTACCCCTTATCAACAAGGTGCTCCATATAGTGCTTAGCAGTACCATCCGGAAGGTACTTCATCGTCAACACCCAACAACAACCAACGAAGGACTGTCCTAGTGAAAGAGAAACCAACTCCTACGTACCGTTCTCATGCAAGGCCATCATCTCATTAACCATAGTTTGCCTCTAGCAAGAAACATATAGTACTTTTTTCGACACATACTTAAGGATAGAGGCAGCAATGACAAATGTAGTAAACGCACACAACGAAGGAGACAAATGATCACAGAAAACAAACTGAGCAATTGGATGTGAGGTACATGACCGCTTACCATTACAAAGTGCAATGGAGAGGTCATTAGGATTTACCGGGGTAGACTTAAGTATAAGAAACAAGTTTGGCAGAGGAGTCAACAAGCAGAGCAAAAGATCGTGGAATAGGTAATTGAGCAACGAGTGTTTTCTTTCGGTGAACATAAACCTGTAATGGCTTCACTGAGGGACCAGACATTGATGGAACACATGTAAAGATATAGTAACTAGGGTCCGAAGGGGATGAGAGAGAAGAAAAGTAGGGTAAGGTCTTATTAAAGATAACACTAGCACAGACAAATGAAGATGAAGAGAGGTGGAGTAACATTTGTATCTTTTCTGAGTCCTTAGTACCCAAGAAAAACACATTTAATCGTTCGCGGATCAAGTTTGTCACAGCCAAGATCTAAGGCATGGACATAACAAATACAACTAAAAACTCTAAGAGGTAAACTGTAGAGACCTCGATCACGGAACAAGACCCAATGAAGGACTTGACCACCAAGAACAGCGGAAGGCATGCGGTTTACAAGGTAACAGGCAGTGAGAGCTGCATCACTCCAATAAGACTTAGGAATGTGCATATAAAAAGAGATAACACTGGTGATCTCCAATAAGTGACGCATCTTTAGCTGGGCAACTCCATTTTGCTGAGGAATGCAGGTACAAGAAGACTGAGATAATGCCATGATTATCAAAAAATAAAGATAAACTAGAATAAAAATATTCAAGTGTATTATCAGACCAAAATAAACAAATAAAAATACTAAATTGATTCTTTTTTATTATAAAAAGATTTAAAAATATAGTACAATTCAGATCGAGCCTTCATGAGGTAAAGATAAGTGACCCACTATAATCATTAACAAAAATAACAAAATAATGAAAACCTAAATGGGAGAGAACTCGAATTGGTCCCCAACTATCAGAATGATCTAATTTAAATTGACTAGACTTACGACACTAGACACAGGGAGGGAAAGACACGATGGTGTTTATTAAACTCACAGACTTTACACGACAAGAATTGAATGAACTAACATGTGGGAACCATCTTCTTAAAATTTTGAAGGGATGGATGACCAAGCTTACAATAGGCGAATAGGGGTCAATGGACGATCGGAAAGTCACCGAGGTAGGAATGTCCGTATCAAAGTAATATAATCAATCGCACTCAGACCCGCCACCAATTTCTCCCCAGTCTGAGATCTCGAAAGACACAATAAGTAAAAAAAATATGACTGAACAGTTTAAAGACTGAGTAAGTTTATTGAAAGATAAAAGATTAAATATAAATTTAGGAACATGTAAATAGACTATAAAGAGAAAGAAGAACATAAACTAACGGTACCAAAACCAGTAATATGAGAAAATCCATCCACAAGGGTAACACGAAATGAATGACCAATAAGAGATATATTCAGGATGGAAGAGGTGTCAGTCATGTGAGCAGAGGCACTGGATTCAATGACCTAAGGACTGTGGGAAGCAGTATACGCAGTGGAACATTGATCTGTGCTACAGTAGCAATGACAGGAGAAGACTGCGTGGTCTGGTCAATAGGTGTTAATACTTGTTTGCAAAGATGGTCATAACATCAGTCTCGAGAATAACAATAGCCTGATGGGCAGCAAGACGACCATGGGAATCTTAGCAACAATCAACAATATTATGTCCTAGTTGCAATGAGTGCATAACCGAGGACCACTTATGCGACCATAGCCAGCTTCCCTTGAATCATGGCCTTCACTACTAAAACTATGATTGTCGTGAGCATAATCACTACCAGGATGATTAGGCCGACCTCAACCAAAACCAAGGGGACGATAAGGCCTAGAGGAGTGAGATGACCTCATAAAAGTAGCTAAAGCAAACCGATCGATAGGAGAGGGAGCAATAGATGGTAAAGTAGCTTGACAGAGACAACTGAAAACTTCACTAAGGGAGAAAAGCTCCTTAGCTTCAATAATCTGAGAGCGGGCACCGTTAAAGGATGAAAACTCAGAAAAAAAAATGAGCCACCCACATAGACTTTTGGTTTCGCTCCATGGCAGCAATATCAGAGAAAATACGATCACTTAGTCAGATCTCCTCGCAAATAGCCTGAAACCACCCATAATAATCCTCAAGCGACATATCACCAAGAGTTAGAGAGAAAAATGTATGATGAAGATCGTAGGTGCGCCACAGATTACCAACAACAGAAAATATTAGCCTGATCTCATACTTGTTTGGCTGAAGTGTATTATATCAAACTACTACTAATCTAAAACTTCATACTATTCCACATACGAAGTCGAATTTGAGCATCATCAAGTTTTCAAGCGGCATAGGAAGGATCCTTACGATTCAAAGGAGCATAAATCAAATACTTATACTGCCCCTTAGCTATCATATATACCCAACAGATTTGGTCCATGGGGGATAATTACACCCATTGAGCCAAATTGCTGTAGTAAAAATATACTCAGCCCCCAAAGAAGAACTAGAACTAGTAGTAAAACCAGAATCTGAACTAGAACTAACAGTGGCAAAAACATCCGCGAATTTTATCTCTGTAGGAACAACTCAACAAGTAACTGATAAATAACCGAGATAGCTAACTACCAATAGCAAGAGGGAGTTGAATAACAAGTAACCAACAACGAATAACTAGAATATGAGCAACAACAAAATAACTAATGAAAATGGAACAGCAACAAAGTAACCAACGAAATCATACCATAATAATTGGGCAACGAACCACAATCAAACATCGGAGCTTACGATTCTCCAAAATAAATTAGAAAACCAAATAAGAGCCGAGAAAGAGAATATAGGCATAAAAAATATAGCAAAACAGTGGCGAATAGGCAAAATAGTCCCCAACAATGCCAAATAATGACAAAATAGTGCCCAACAAGCACCAACAATGCCAAATAGTCTCAAAAAAGTGCGCAAACAAAGGCCAAACAACGCCGAAACAGTGATGAACAATGGCGAACAGTAATGGACAACAGTCAAACATTACCAAATAGTGTCGAAACAGTATGAACAGCGATGAACAATAGTCGAACAGTACCAAACAGTTTCGAAACAAAGTAGAATAGTGCCGAAATAGCGTCGGATTTAGAAAATAAATCCCAACTTTGCCGATGACAATCCCGAAGAATTTAAC
>BRYE01000001.1:12845457-12850457 GCA_030159115.1 Actinidia arguta var. hypoleuca
TGTCGAAGCTTTTTGACGGTGATCAAGAGGGCATAGGTGAGCTTCTCAATTTTTAGATATCTCGTCTTAGCTCTCATGAGGACTTTTCTGACATAGTACACTAGTTTCTAAACTCTGTCATCTTCTCGAATTAGCACTGTACTTACTACTGTTGGCGAGCGGATAGATATAAAATGAGTTCTTCATCTAAGCTAGGGACTGTGAGTAAAGGTGGCAACCCAAGATATTCTTTAAGTTGCTTGAATGCCATTTCAGACTTATCTGTCCACTCAAAAGCTTTGTTCTTCCTTAGAATCTTGAAGAATGGTAGGCCTTTATTTATTGATTTGGAGATGAATCTATTAAGAGCAACTACTCGCCCAGTTAATTACTGCACCTCATGTATGTTTCTAGGCGAGCTCATAGTGAGTAAAGCCTGAATTTGGTCCAAGTTTACCTGAATCTCATGCTTAGTCACAAAGAAGCAAAGAAATTTACTTGAGGATACACTAAAGATGCATTTGGAGGGATTCATCATCATGTGATGCTTTCATAGAACACCAAATGTTTCTTCCAAATGGGCGATGTGATCAGTAGCTCTGAGGCTTTTTACCAGCATGTCATCTATGTATACCTCCGTAGTCTTCCCAATCATGTCCTTGAAAATCTTATTCACCAATCTCTGATAGGTCGCCCTGCATTCTTCAACCTAAAAGGCATTATCTTGTAGCAGTATAACCCCCTCTCCGTGATAAAAGAAGTCTTATCCACGTTGGGCAGATGCATTTTGATCTAATGATAACCTGAGAAGGTGTCCATGAAGCTGAGGAACTCATGTTTGAAAGTTGCATCAACGATCAAATCAATATTTGGAAAAGGAAAATTGTCTTTTGGGCAGGCCTTATTGAGGTTAGTAAAGTCAACACATACTCTCCACTTCTCTCTTTTTTGGGGGGTGAGGATAACGTTGGCTAGTCAATCCAGATAATGAGACTCCCTGATAACATTGGCTCTAATGAGCTTGACTACTTCATCCTCTATGACTTTCAAGTATTCTGGGGTGAACTTTCTTCTATTCTGGCGAACTAGAGAATAACCAAGGTCAGTGAACAACTTGTGAACAACAACTTGAGGATTTATGCTTGTCACATCACCTTGTGACCATGCAAAAACATCGTAGTTCTTCTTTAAAAACTCCACTAGAGCAATCTACAGCTCCTTAGTTAGCTTGGTCCCGATCATAACATGGCGATCTAGATAATCGGGGTGTATGGAGATTGGAGTAACTTGTCTATAGGCTTAGTTTTCTTTGTCTCTCTAGGATCAGCAAGGGTAATCTCTTTCACCTTATCTCTCAATGCTTCCATCTCGGCATCGTTAATCTGTAATTGCTATTGGGTGCTTGTCTTCGAAGGAGATTTAGTCTTCATAGCCGAAATGAAGTATTGTTTGGATACCTTCTGGTTGCCTCTCACCTCGCCTACCCCTGTTGAAGTGGGGAACTTCATCATCAAATGATTGGTGGAGGTGATCGCCTTGATTTTTCCAAGCGTTGGGCAACCTAGGATTGCATTGTAGGGCGATGGGCAGTCTACAAAAATGAAATCCTGTCATACTGTAGTCTAGTGAGGCTCCACTCCCAAAGTCAAAGGCAGTTATATCCACCCAAGTGGTTTTTTTGTACTTTCCCCAAATTCGATCAGGGGATGTGAAACGGGTGAAGCTTATCTCGCCCAATCTCTACCTTGTCGAACGCCGAGATAAACAAGATATTCGCAGAACTTCCGTTGTTAATCAAGATCATCTGCACGTTGAAAATCGACGATTGTAGCATAGATGACTAATGCATCATCATGAGGGAGATTTAAGCCTCTCAAGTCATTGTTGGTGAAGGTAATGGGTTGGTGAGCTCCGGTTGTAGGCGTAGAAAGGTTGTATACTTTTCTTCAACTCGCCCATTAGGACTTCTTGCATGTCTCTTTCGAGATAAGCTCGAACATCCACCTGATCCGAACCCACCATGGTATTGAATCAAGTCTCGATTTCGATGATAACAAAACAGTTTATAAGTGTTTAATATGTTTACTAAGTGTACAACACCTAAGCATTGCGTCCCATAACTCAATTGATCAAAGGAAGTTCCACAAACACTTTCTAATAGAAAATGTCGACACCTTGTTCTGTGGTGTTGACACCTTCAAGCCCAGAAGCTACAATGATAAAACTATTGAAAGTCTCACATAACTCATGAATCTGAAAATAGATCAAAGTAAACAAAGACCATATGAATCAATGGGAAAAATATCATGAAGGAAGAAAATTGACTCAACGCTTAAATTGCCAAAAAGACGATGGAACATATTTTGGTAAGATGTGTTGACACCCAGTACAGAAGTGTCGACACCAAATGTCAGTAACCAAAAACCAGAATTCTGAAGGAAGAAGTGTCGACACCAGTATCGACACCAAATGTCAGTAGCCATCTTCAGAAGACTTTTTAAGAAGAAGTGTCGACACCAGTATCGACACTAAATGTCAGTGTTCAACTTCAGAAGTTTTTAAGGGAACAAGTGTTGACACTAGTATCGACACCTAATATCAATAGCTAAACCCAGAACTCTGAAGAAGGAAAGTGTTGGCACCAACATCGGCACCAAATATTAGAAGCTGAATTCAGAACTTTGAAGAAGGGAAGTGTCGACACCAACATCAGCACCAAATGACAGTGGGTAAATTAAAGTATCTGAAAATAGGTAGTGTCGACACCAATGTCAGCACCAAAAGTCAGTAGCCAAAGAAAGATTTTCTAAAAAAGAAGTGTTGACACCTAGATCAGTTCTTGGAGACAGTTTTAAGCTAAGAACTGAAGGCTTGAAGTGTCGACACCATTAAACAATGTGTCGACACCATGAGGAAGTGTCGACACCAACGAGAAGATTTTCAAACGCAGAGTTGTCTGGTATAGCATTAAAAGCTTCCCAAATACCACCAATGGTACACTATTCATTCAAGCTATTAAATACAAGTCTCTAAGGGCATTTACTACACAAGGGAATGATCCTAAGTAAATTGATTGATCATCCAACAAGCTTCAAAGTCAAGAATCCTTGAACATCCTCTTTGTCTTCTTGTGTTAGTATTGATTGTGAGATTCCATTCATATCTACTCTATTGAGAGAGTTATTGTTTATCTTGAAACATCCTTCTCTTTCCATCCTTGTAAGTTTTGAGTGTGACTTGGACAAAAACACTTGGTGAGAGTTTTTGGGTATTTCTCTTATAGAAAGCCAAACACTTAAGAGTTTGAGTATTTCCTTTTGTAAGTAAAACACTAGGAAGTTTAAGTGGAGTTTGGACAAAATCACTTGGTGTAAAAGTGAGTTAGACACTTGAATAACCAACCCCCACGTTGTAGTTGCGGATTACAAATAGTGGAAGAAGATCTTGCGGTGGTCTTGGGAGGACGTAGATCACGGGTTGTGATCGAAACTCGGTAAATCTTGGTGTGTTCTTTCCTCTTATTATTTTTGCTTTATTATTGCATTTCTCATATTAAACTGATTATAGCATTTACGTAAATTATCAATAGAATTACGTAATTAATTATAAATCACAAATTAACTTTGAAAAATTCAATTCACCCCCCCTCTTGGGTTGCCTATTGGGCCAACACATGGATCACTTGGATCTCTCTTGTCGTTGATTTGTTGTTGCCATATCTTCTGTCAGGCCAGTCAAGCCACGGGCGATCAACCACATACTTCCTCAGAATCCTCTTTTGATCAAGTCGATTATCTGCTCTTTCAGCTGGAAAAAATCCTCGGTGTTGTGCCCATGGTCCCTATAAAACTCACAATACTTGTTTTTGTTCCTCTTATTTGGATTGGTCTTGATCTTCCCCGGCCACTTCACAAATTTCTCATTCTTGATTTCTGTGAGAACCTGGGCAATAGGAGTATTAAGGGGAGGTAAAACCAAATCGGGTCAACGAGGTGGGGTACAAGGGCGTCTGTCATTAGTCCTCTTTCTAGTGTCTCGATCTGACCTCTTGCTCCTCGCCTCGTTCCTGTAGTTAGCTCACCTGGTGTTCGACTCCTTCCTCTTATGATCATCTCTTCCTCACTTTCTGTGCTTGGCCTCGACCAATTCTTCTGCGGTGATGTATTTATCGACTTTGCTTTAGAGTGCGGACTGGGTCTCTAGAACATTCTTAGAGAAAGAATCAAATAGTGGCATTGGGTGGAGTCCTTCCATTATCGCCATAATTACCAATTTATCACTGGTGTCTTCCATCTTCAACACAACTTGGTTGAACTATTTCATGTAGTTTTTCAAGTTTTTTCCTTCTTTTTGGTGAACTATGAAAAGGTGGGAGGCATTCTTCTATTTGACCCTGCAACTCATAAAATTGGTGACAAAGAGCCTGCTCAAATCGCCAAATGAGTCAATAGTTCTTGGAGATAGCTTTTTGAACCATGTTCTCGCCGAACCCTTCAAGGTCGCCAAGAAGGCTTTGCACATCACCTCGTCTAAGTATCTCTGGAGCGTCATTAGGTTCCTATATGAGTTCAAGTGGTCCATTGAATCGGTCTTCCCTCTATATATCCCAAGCTGGGGTGGTAGCTTGAACTTAGATAAAACCCTAGTCCTCATTACTCTGTCTGTCGTACTAAGGCATCCGCAGTAATTGGTGCATTCACACCTGTGTTGATGGCATAAATCTTAGCATCCAAGTCTTTGATCCTTTGGGTGGTAGATCTATCTCGGCGTTTGTGCACATAGTCATCTGGGTGAGGTGACCTTCCTCTTCTCCTGATCTCCTCACCCTTTATTTTGTGAGTTAGGCTAGACGATTTAGATTCCAATGAAACAGGGCTTTTCTCTCGCCTAGATCGTATGCTCGGTGATCGGGGTCGGCGATTTCGGGCCCGACCAGTACTTTGGCGACTCTGAGATTCATGGTCGCCTGATTGACGGGGATGGCAAGATCGACTAACTTCCTGAACAAGCAGGTAGGAGGT
>BRYE01000001.1:12870457-12887957 GCA_030159115.1 Actinidia arguta var. hypoleuca
AAACTGGAAGTTTTTGTTTGACTCACAGTGGGGAATTTGTTGCTTGTGTAACAAATGAGCATGCAGGTCTTGCCCACAGCCCCATCTCCAACAGTCACACATTTGATGAACTTTGAAGCACTCATCTCACTCTCTCAATTTCAGCTTCCACAGTAAGAGCTCTTCAGCTACAGGGCAAGTATTATATGTATTGATGAAGAATACAAAGTTTTTGAGTTAAAGCAAAAAAGGGGTTTGAAGAAAAAAGAAAAACAGTATCTAGAAATGTTGAAGAGACAATGAGAAAGAGCTGATATCGCAGACTCGCGTAGTTTCAAGAGAGAAAAAAGCATTAAAATAACAAAAGTTGAGAGAGAGAGAGAGTCAAAACGGTGTTCAATTTTAGTCCCTCTCAAAAAATTTCAAATTCAACAGAATTTTTTTTTGAAATGCAGAAAGTTGAAGATGGGTCCCACTTAACGGCATTCTTGTCACTTTAATTTGCTGGGACGCAGGTGCAAATTTAATTTAATTTTTTTCTGCTAGGCACTTTGTAGTATAATTATAAACTCTCAGGCTCCGTTTGGTAATGCTTAAAAGTCAAGTTTTTTTTAAGCTTGCTATCAAAAAAATCAAGATTTTTTGACTTTTTTGTTTTTGTAGCTTTATTTTAAGTAAAATTAAGCAAAAAAGCCAACTCTGATTGAATTTTTTGCTTATTTTAAGCAAAAAAATAAAAAAAAATTAAAAAAAGCCGGTGCCAAACAAGCACTCAGTTTTCTTGTTTTTGCAAAAAGATTAAATTATTTTATTTGAGATGATTAAAAAATAACTAATGATGAAAACTCTAGGCCAAATGAACTTTAAAATTAAGATAAAAAATTATTTGTTCAGCCAAACAAATCTGACACAAAAAATTAGCTTTTTAGCTGAAACACAACTAAAGCTAAAAATTAGCTTTATATATATATATTATAAAAAAAATCTCAATTTCTTTGGGTGTGCTTGACTTAGGTTTTTTTGTTGGCCGATTGGATTTTTTTTTAAAAGAGTTTACAATAATTTTTTAGATACTTCAAACAACAAACTTAGTTTTTTTATTCCACTTTATCTAAAACAACTAAAAGTGATAAAACTTGATTATTTTTTTATTCCTTTTTTTTTTAATCTATTTTATGGAAATTTTTTTAGGGCAGTTCTAATGTGTTGTAGGCTTTTGCTAGATCTAATTTGGTGAAATTTAATTAAGAACGCTTGGTGAGTCAAGAAAGGATTTTCTAAGTTACCATTCATTCGTCCAAACAAGCCAAAATTGGTGTGGACAATCAATTAATGGGCACCAAAGAGAATAAAAGAATTTGGAGACTTAATGGATGCAATAATATCAAATTAGGTTATGTAATCTCCATTTAAATTTTATGACACTCGCCGAGGGTGGAGTCATACCAGACTACAGTATTTTGATTGTCACAATTAGAAATGCAAGGATCAAAAGTGAGATAGATCTCACTTGAATTGAGAGGGGGCTAATAGTATTTTACCCTATAAAGGACAAAAGTAAACTAATTCAATATGAGATTGGACATTCCAAAGTAAACAAACAAGTTACTTATATGTTATTATATCTATGTATCCATACTATTAATGTGTGTGAAAATGAAACATTGCCATCATCCACTACCAAACACATTTAAATGAATTTAGATCTGCCATAGTTGGCGATCTCAATTTCATTATTTCTTGATCAAATATAAGTATAATTTGACGATTCAAATCGGTCATCTTTTAGATATTATGACAATAAAGATGTGTGATAAAAATTAAAATGATTAAGTATTAATAAGTTTATTTTTAAAATACAGAACCATGTACGTTTTATAAAATAAAATATACCGTCAAAATAGATGTATCTTAATATGATATTTTTATAAAACCCAATTATTCTAAATTTTGATGCACATCGTTACTGAAACAATATTTTTATACACGCATTTGGCCAAAAAATAAGCTATTTCATGATGAAGTTGAAATTGTCCAACTTTGACAAATATGAATTTTATTTAAATGAGTAATGATATACAATTGCAAAAAAAAAAGGTTATATACAATGATATGGCTAAAGCTACTGCCCTTATAAGCGTACCACTTTAAGACGAACAACCAACTTAGATGACTATTTATTACAAAAATATTACTGTCATGTTATTCTGTTGATATTTTTTGTATAAATAAAAAAAATTATACTTATGCAATCGTCCACATAAATAAAGGTTTAAAAGTTAAAGAATACGTAGCATGGACCGACCATCTTACACATCAGTATAACTGTTAACTTAGTTTCATAATTGTAAGGGAACAAATTATATAATGACGTAATCCGGCCTTGTAAGGGTAGGAATCTCCGCCAAGTTGTCACTATAAAGTAAGCTCGGTGATTTTCTGCGCCGGAGCTCGGTGCAGACACTATTTCACACTAGCCTGGCTAGGGCAGAGGTTTCCGTCAGCTGCCGCTACAAAGTGAGGTCGGAGCCCCTCTGCGTCGGAACTCAGAGCAGTTACTACCAAAGACGAATGTTGTCCAAGCTAAGGTCATCATTACCTTTGAGGTGCCGTTGTTTAGCAATCTCGAAACAATAACTACACTGGAAGCTTGGATGAGGGACAACGGCCGACGGTATTCCAAAAGGATGTCAGGGGACAAAAGGAGACTTGCACGTCAGAGTTCCTTCTAACAGCCCTCACGTCTGGATGGAGACGTTCGTAGTTGATCATGAGCTACTAGCCATGCCGTAGGGGCATGGCTGGGTCAACCTACTCATTTTCCCAACAGTTGGCGCGTACAAGCACGCGTCGAGCTGTAGTCTGTCAAGTGACGTGATAGCTAGCACGTCAAGCCACGGGCTGAGCCAAAGTATAAAAGGGAACATTGTTGTTCTCATAAAGGTACGTGCAATCTTGTTCTTGTAATATACGTACACTTCCTCTCTCTAAGATTTTAGATGTCTAACTTGACCATCGGAGAGCCGTTTCTCAAAAACAAATTCGAAAGTCATTCTCACTGTTTCAGTGATTGCAGCTAGGGCATTGCTGGTTGGACGGACAACGGGTTGAAGCTACCTACGTAGCCGTAGAACCGTCGCAGGTGTCTATTCTCGATTTTCTCTTCTCTCATCCTACAAACAACAACCCCACAACTGGCGCCGTATGTGGGAAATCGATTATAAACATTCGCAAAGCCATTCCTAATGGCATCGCAAAGCAGCAATCACTCAGACAGTCGTGAAACTCGTAGGGAGACCCCTCATGCACCCAAAACTCTTGGGCACGGATGATGTAAATTATTGGAGGATGCATAGAGGGCGGCTAGGGCCACCTCTGGGCAGAACCCAGGTCAGTTGCTTCCTGGAGGAGCAGACAGTCGAGAGATAACCATGGAGCGCCTACAAAGGTAGTTGGCCGAACTAACGCAGATCATGGGCGACAAAAGGTTGATGAGGCCGGCCGAAACCGCCGCGCCAGGGCAAACTGAAGGTCGGATCAAGAAATCAACCCTACCTCCTCGGGAAGGTCGGGACAAGAAGCAATGTAAAACTCACGTGAGTGTGGATAGCTAGGGCATTACTGATTGGACGTGTTAAAATATATTTTATATATAGTTAGAATATATTCAGAATATCTTCTGTACCTCTTCCTGATTAATATATATTTTATATATAGTTAGAATATATTCATAATATATTTTGATACAAAATATATTTTGAATATCTTCCTGATTAATACGTTACTGTATTTACTTTATTATTGTTTCCTTATACAAATTATTTTCTTTAGGTTTTTCTTTATATAAAAAGGACTTATATGTATTTTTTATCAACTCAATAAATATACAGAGTTCATTCTCCTACTCTCTCTCTCTCTCTACAATTTCTAACAGGATGGACGATGGGTTGAAACTACCTACGTAGCCGTAGAATCGCCGCGGGTGTCTATCCTCAATTTCCTCACCTTTCATCCTCCAAACAACAACCCCACAATAATTGTGATTGAATCTTGAATCATGCATGCTAGTGACACATGGTGATGAAAGGTAATTAACAAACATATGGGTTGGTCTGCAATTCAAAATTTATAACAGTGATGGGGTCCTAAAAGTATTTATTTGAATGATTTGTGCAAAGTCATAGATTGTTTTGTACCAAAATTCACTGCAGCTTGCTATCAGGAAGTATTATCATCAAATTATAAATCACCGCTTCCAGTGTTTAACTTCATTATCCAAACGTAACTGTCAACCAAATCTAGCAAAAAATGATTATAATTAAAAAAGATTACAAAATAGTGATCATTTTCTTTCTTTTTTTTTTTGGGGTGGGGTGGGGTGGTTACAAATGGGGGCCAAAAACCCAAAGGCTGATCAATTTCCAACTTTTTTTTTTGTATGTACCTTCTTTTGCAGAGAATGATGCAATAGAGTTATTACTACAATAATTTGACAAATTGAATTGCAACGTCAACCCCATTTTGAGCTGCCACTGAGGCAAAAAATGGCCGCTTCATTGGACACAGACGACCCCCGTCTGCCAAATCAGATGAAAGGCTTCTATTGTTGGAGGCAGACTAGAGAAACCGCCGCCGCAATTTCCATATCAATGGCCGTTGCATTGAATTTGGAATACAGAAATCCCGATACGCTCCGTTATCTACAAACACGTTTGCACTTTGCCCTCTCTCCACTCTTATCACGATGGGGGCTTGGTCAGCAAGTAGAGTTTACGCATCCTTCCAGCTTCGTAACCTAAATACAAAACCAAGTTTAGAAAAATTGTAAAGTGAAAATTATTTTTTGGTTCTCCAACTTTAAGACAGCCTTAAAGTCCAATAAGTTGTAAGTTTGTTTGGTTTGTCAATTTTAAAAAAGACCAAAAATTTTAAGTCCACCTTTATTCAAATTTTTTTCCAACTAAAAAAAGCTTAAAAGTCAACTTAAATTGATTAACCAAATAACTTATAGTAATTTTCTCACTATTTTTTTTTTATTATTTTTTAAAAAAAAGATAAATTGACTTTAAGTTGCAAACCAAAAACGACCTCTACCCTTTTCGCAAGTGAAAAGTAATGCTTGTCCACCGGAACCCACAAGGCATGTTGCCTGACTTCTGGTGTTCCGGTCACCGCAAAAACCTCTTCCGGTTGATACCAAAGTATGTTCAAAAGTTCATATCCTCTGCATTCTCATTTTTTGAGCCATTATTGTAGTCTGAAAATTCCAAATAACCAATTTCTTTGGTGTAGTCCCCATTTGATTCTAGTGCCAATTCATCTTCTGGCCCATCTCCATACCTTTGCACATATTTTTAACTAAAATAAAAATAAACGAAAAAGTAATGAATCAATACATTGATTTCATGTTTGTAGTGGCTGCTGAATCAGAAATTTATCTTAAGAGGGTGATCTATTAGGTCCAGTTTTATTGAATTTTTTTAACCGTTATGGTTTTTGAGTTTTTTCATCTTTATTAAATTTTTTGATTAATTTTTTTAATTTTTTTACAGTTCCTCTTAAAGGGAGGGAGGTATTTGAAAATATAAAAATCTTGTTCAAGTCTGGAAAACAATCCACTAAAGATAAAAGAATTTAGCTAATTTGTCAAGTAAAGATGATTTTTTTTCTTTATTAAACTTTTTCTTCAATTAGATAGTTTTTTTACATATTTTGCAAAAATTAAATAATGTTCAAAACCTATAGGCTAAAGTGCATTTTCAGAAAAACTTTAGAAACTTTAGCTGTGGTATGTACGTACGTACGTCTGCCACTCCGTTGTAGACATGAAAAAGGAAAATAGCAACAATAATAAGAACTTGTTTTATGCTTTCTTTCTTTCTTATTATTTTTTAAAACTTATTTGATGAATTGTTTTCGAAACTGTTCTCAAAAAAATTGAACTGACCGATTTTTTATGAAACATCAAATAAAATATTTTTCCAATTTAATGAAAACTATATTTTTTTTTTTCTAAAATAGAATTAGATATGGAATAATGAATATTTTTGTTTTCAGAAATGTCCTACAAAATAATTTTTGAAAACAGTAACAAAGCATGGTCTAGAGACGATATTGAATCTTGAGTACCTGCCCGTGTGGGCCCAATATTGAGGGATTGTCACTGCTGATTTCGGCTCAAATATTTGGGCTCAAGCTCTCCACGTGTGAGTGAAAATCTTGAGTTAACTAGAACTCTTGAAAGCATTATCTCTTGAAGAGTTAATCTAATATATTTTTCTAGATAGAATATGATAACAATTAAGTATCTTATTGGAAGTTTACCGCTTCCTTCTCTTAGTCTATAAAAATAAGATAGGGTGTTAAGACTTGTATGCTGTGAGCTGTGAAATATGTACTGAGAGTGAGAGACAAGACATAAAGATGATTCGATTAGTGGATTATATATTTCTCTTTATGGATGTAGGCATCATTAATGATGACTGAACCACATAAATCTTTATTATTTTTGTGTGATTGATCTGAATAGTATAAGGTAATGTGTGTTTTACCTAACAATTGATAATTCAATTTCTCAATTGGTATCAAAGCGAAGTTGGAGTCACCGAAGTAATCTTTACGAAGAACGGAGCATATTTTGCATACTGTTCAAATTCAAAGTTGCTGAAAATTGAATTTTGAGGATAATATTGATTCCTCTCTTCGAGACGAGTTCATTGATATAAAATCGGAAGCAAACGGACACCAAATGCACCCCCACGTACCGCCGAAAGTTTAACCCCATTGTTGATTGACCCGTTGACCAAACAAGCCGTTAACAGCATTCACCGAGCCGCGTTTGATTGAGCCACCTGAGTATGAATATTCCCTGTAGTTTTTGATCCATGTAGGTTTTGAAAAGTTTTCGATTTTTAAAATTACATTTGGTTTCTGTAGTTTTTGAAAAGTTTTTGAAATATTCAAGTCTATGTAGTTTCTAAAAATTATATTTGGTCCCTGTAAGTTTTAAAAATTATATTTTAGTCCTTAGAGTTTCTAATAATTATATTTTGATCTCTAAAGTTTCTAAAAATTATATTTTAATCCCTAGAGTTTATGATTTTGTCAATTTGATCCTAATTTTTTTTGGTTTTGACAGTTTAAAATTCTTTTATCTGGTTGGTTCAGTTTTAAGAATCAATTCTGCATAATAGAATAATAGTTTTCATGGATTTTGAAATGTAAAACAAAAAAGCAAGAACCTATAAAGTGAAAATTTCATGGTGTCATCATATATATATACCTAATAAATCCAATTAGGGAAGCTTTTGATCTGCCACAAAACTAGGAGATTGGAGAAGAGGACTCGTTTCAAAGTTGTTTGGCACTACAATCCCAAAGTATGGACCCTCCTCGTTTATTTTCATGATCTCTTTCATTACATTATGTGAAATTGCATTATCTCCTATATTGACAAAACCCAACACCCAAACAAGACATGCCAATAACATTAACCTCATATGGCTATCCATCTCTGTCGCGCCCCGAATAAACAACATCTGGACATATAAGCAATCACTCTAATAAAAGAAAGTCGAACTAAAATAATACAACAAGTCATATCATAACATTTGAGTATAAATAATCACTTTACTAGGACCATGCTCTCCATGAGTTATCATAGAACAAAACCAGAATGACAGTACATGGACAACGTTCACACCGGACCAAAAGAATATTATAATTCCAAAAATACATTAATAAGTTCTCAAAATACAATATGCAAACGACATTCATGTACCTCAAGGATCGGGATAAGTCTCAGTACCTGAAATTTATTTAATAGTAAAAGTAAGTTATCTTGAAATGCTTTAATAATAGGCTTGAGGTATCAAGCCAAAATCATGATACGTATGTATAGAATAAATTTCATGATACAATAAAGTAATGCGTGCATTTATATCAAAATATATTTCTTAATTCATGATTCTTAAAACCAACAAGTTATCAAACTTTTTAAATATTCTCAAAATAATAATCCAATTATTCCAAATGACACGCCTATGATAGTACCTAAATCGGTCTCATCATGTATCGAGCATATGGGACAATATCCGGCTAACTTCTCTGTTACTAGTCGAGAGCTTTGGCTTTCCCTCCCACACGGGTTTTTTGATTTCTCACCGTGGACTTATTCTAAGTCACATTATTCTGGGTACACTAATGTACCAAATTCGGTACTGCCTAGCGTGTCATTTCTAAAACAAATTTTAAGTTCCATTCTCAAATTTTAAATTTTATTTCCAAACAAAATGTATTATTGAACCAAAAGAAAATGTTTTCAATGTATTTACTATAAATTATTTTCATAGACGATCGAAACAGGTGACTACCAGTAGTGGCCCTGAGCACTACCGATAGACAGAACTCTAGAAAAGAAACTAAAATATTCACTACCACGGTAGGCAATACTCCAGAGAAGAAACTAAAATATTCACTACTGGTAGTGGATTTATCACTACTGGTAGATAGAGTTCCAGAGGCTAAATAAAAATATTCACTACCGATAGTGGATTTATCGCTACCGATAGACAGACTTTCAGAGGCAAAAATAAGATATTCACTACCGGTAGTGGATTGAGCACTACCGGTAGATTGGCTAAAAACTGAATATTTCTAGATCTCAGACTCACGATTTTCTCATAAAGCAAGTTATATTTTTCAAGCTAGGGTACCCAAAATAATGTTTCAATAGGCTATGTATAAGCCATCAACACACTCCTAATACTAAACCCTAACAAATTAACCCCCTTTACCTCAAATCAATTGAAGAAAACTTAAAGGAAATGGTGGAAAAGATATGATGGCCGAAATCCCGAGTTGCTTCGATTCTAAATATTTTTAGTTCAATGCGAAGCTCTTGTTACGTAGATGATTCTCCTATAAAGGATCACCATCTAAATCTCACCCTAGCATACTCAAATCTTAGCTCAAAGTGTAAAACCCATTTTGGCTCAAACCTTAGAGAGAGAGAGAGAAGAAATAAATTCAAGAGTAAATGCTGAGAATTAATGAAGCTTGACCAAAGGAGAGAGAGAAATAAATGACCTTGGGGCCTTAGGCCTAGTTTGGCTTCTACAAAAGAAATAACTAGTTAGGGCTAAGGTAATTGGCTCATTTTCTCACAAAATCGCTTATCAACCCAATCCAAAACCACTTATCAACCCAATCAAACCCACAAGTTATTTGTAATTAAATTGGTCCACAGTCATAAACCTTAAATAAAATACACCTAAACCCAACTACACTACAAGTGACTCAATTTAATTAAATGTATCAAATTACTACCAAAGCCAATATTTAAACACACACACACACACACACACATAGTGTGATGACATCACATGTGCATTCTAATTACGTAATATATTAAAAAAAATTATAACCTTACAATCTCTCTCTCTCCAAAACCAAAATCACTTGAAAGCCTTCAATGAGTGAGAGGGGGAGATTTGAATCAATGGACACGAAGCTTGATCACAATAGGTATATACGGAAATTTAGAGCCTAGAATCTAAGGCCTTTATTATTATTTTTTTAGGGGGGTAAACCTAGGAATAAAGAGTACAAGTATATCTAGAGAGATGGAGATTCTAAACTTATGATATATTCATAATAGGAAGACTTTCCTTTAAATAGAGGGAAAAGATACACTTCAAACACAGTAAACAAACAAGATACTATTTGCTTTTAAAAAAGATAACAATAATACATCTTTACACTATTCTCTTTCTGACAAAATAAAAAATGAATAGTTAAAAGAAACCAATAATGGAGACATAGGTCATGATATATGGCTGTCAATACTGCATAAAGAAATTATTTACATCTCTTATTTTTATCTTCATTTAATGAAACCCAAAATTCCGCCATCTGCTCATCATAGAAGAGTTAATATCCTCTTTTGAATCTTGTCCTTCTCCTGCTAATGCTTATTCACCATCTTTAATAGATCCCATAGATGAATCATCTTTTGTAAAAGTGATCTTTGAAGAATTGCATATATTTCTTCATTAGATCTATTTCTGATATATTGAGATATTCAGATTTAATCTGTTCTTTGAGCATCTTAAATGGATTGAAAGAAGATTTTCTTAAGAAGGAAGATAATTCTTTATTACTAATCTGATATTTAGAAAAATATTCATTGACTTGTTTATTAATTTGATTAAAAAGGTCAACAATATCTTTTTTAGAAAAATTATTCCACCATCTTACTCAGAAAATCCTTTACAGTGTTGGAATATCAACATTAGAGTCAAATTTAATAATGAAATCCCATTTTTATATTCATGAAATTCTAAATTCAATAAAGAATAAAATCATATTATGATTATAGGATATATTTTCTTTTTTCCTGATCAAATGATGTCAAACTTCCCAACTCTGGTAAGCATCTAGAATGTTACTAGGTAAAATATCAAGAATTGACCCATATATAAGCCACCAATCGTAGAACCAAGATGGGACTCCTCCAGATGGAATAATCTGACTACATAACTTGAAGAACCAAGTATGCTTATTCTTCTTGTTCTGATACAAGAAAGTATGATTGAATCCATGTCAATGATCTCAATAATTTTAATTACGGGATACTTCATTAATCTCCATAAATTTAGAGCTTGCAAGATCAAAATCCAAAGATCATGGTTTAATAAGTTTATTAATAATAGTTTCGCTATAAATAATAGCACTAGTAGAATTTGAAGGAGATTCTCTAGCATAACTAATATTCATATTATCTGTATAAGTCATGATTGCCTCAAAATATGCACGAGGCTTTCCTGATAAGGAAGGTGTCTGATATGAGGCTAAATATTTTATTCTAATTGCCCAAGTATCGTCTATAAGATTGAGGTCTTCTTACTCAATATAGCAAACATGAAGAGAAAAATTCAGATATAATCTGTATCTTCTTTGACTACAATATTAGCTAGAGTTTCCTGATTTAGATAAGCTTCTTTTCCTTTTTGTTTATAGAAAGAGGATGATGAACTAATATATCCATCCCCTTTTTGAACAGGATTCTTAACCACAATAGTAAAATCTTCATCATCAATATATATATGGTGAGAAGATACTCTCCCTCTCCCTCTCCCTCTAGGGGTATTACCCTGTCCTCCTCCTCATGAAGAGGATGCCATATGAAAAGAAAGCAATATGCTTTTATGATCGAGTTATATAAAACTTTATTATTTCCCCTTTAAGGGCTATCTTTTAAGCTATGATCTACATAAAGATCTTTTTGTAACTTGAAAATTCTCTTTTTTGTTGATAAGTTTTTTTTCATAATAATGAACATGTTCTTCACGCTCAATATATTTAATTTTTTTATTTAATTTTTAATATCAGTATAACTGATCATAATGGTCCTTGGAGAAATTCAATGGTAAGAAAACCAAGGAGAGAGTTGGATTCTCCTTTAATATAATCAATTTCGAAATCAAAAGCAGATACTTCAACTTGCCATCTAGCAAATCTGCTTTGATACAAGACTTTTAATATCTTTTTTGAAAACCTATTTAACAGTTGAACAATCAACTCTCAATATAAAAGATTGATTTAACAAATCATATTGGAATTTAGAAATGCACTTAACAATAGATAGTATTTCTTTCTTTATAGTATAATAATTAAGTTGTGTAGATTGTCACATTCCTAAAGTAAAGCGTATAAGCTTTTGATTTTTAGATTCATGATTATTTGTTTTAAAATACCTCCATAACCAATATTGGAAGCATCAGTCTCAATAACCTTCGTCTAATTGGTTTTAGCAAGAGATAAGTAAGATAATTGTTTAACTTTTAATTTAATTTTTTGTCCATGAAGATGGATCTTTCTTTAATCTTGAATACAAAATTGTAGTATCTTGAGCTAAATTAGGATAATAGTCTGAAATGTAATTCAAACTTCCCAAAAACCTTTGAAATTGGGTTTTATCTTTTATTTCATCAGAAAATTTAGAATCAAATTCTATATTTTTATCAATAGGAATAATTTTTTATTGAATGATATTATGTCCCCAAAATTTTACTATTATTTAAAATAATTTCATTTTTGGGGCAGATAACATCTTTCAAAATCTTTAAATGTTTAAAAATTGATCAATATTATTTGAGAATATTAATATATCATCAATATAGACAATAGAGAAATCGTAATATGAAAAAAAAAATATCATTCATAATATTCTAAAATTTTGAAGGAGTATTTTTAAGACCAAAATGCATAATATTTCATTCATAATGCCCAAATATAACGACAAAAGTAGTTTTATATTTATTTGCTTCATTAATTTGAATCTATCAATATTCAGATTTTAAATCAAATTTAAAAAATATAGAAGCAGTATTTAATTTGTCTAAAAGATCTTTTTTATTAGGAATAGGGTACCTAATACATTTTAATACATAATTAAGGGGTTTATAATTAATAGCAAGTCTATGAACTTCTCTTTCCTGTTCTACTTGTTTATTAACATAAAAAGTTGTACAACTCCAATGAGAAGTACTTCTTATAATAAGATTTTTATCCAACAATATTTGAATTCTTTTTTACAAAAATCTAAATAATCTTTTTTTTTTTTTTTTGTAGGTCTGGCCTTGCTTGGAATAAATTTCATCAAAATCAGTTTCATAATAAAGAGAAACAATATATTTATTTTTATACCAAAAAGTATTAGGAATATCACTGCAAACTTCATTATAAAATTGATGTAACAAAGTTTGAATTTTTGTTTTACAGAAATACTTTGTAATTATTGTTCAATAGAAAAATTATAATTCTTTTTGTAAAAAAATTATTTGTTGTTCTTTAATAACAATCGGATCCTTAAGCTCATCGATAAACTTGTAATTAGGTTGTGTAATAAACTTAAATACAATAGATTGATTCTGCATAACAATATATATACCTGTAGAATTAATTTTTCAATAGGCATAATCATAGATAAAAATGGAGTGCCTAAGATAAGTTGTGGGGATAAATCTTTAACCAACAAGTAGTTGAAATACATATACCCTTATTGCATATTTGAACTTTATTCAGTTTATATTTTATTTTCATATTTCTCCTACTAACATTAGACAGAGTTTGAGTAGTTTTTTTAAAATATTGAGTTGACACTAAACCTTCCTGAATATAGTTCATATATGCTCCACTATCAATAAGAGCAACAACATTAGAAATAGTGAATTCATCATGCATAACCATATTAATTTTAACATACCATTTTTGATAAGGTATTTGATTAATAAGCAATAATTTTAATAAAAGTTATTCTTTCTTTCTAGAAGAATCTTTATCAATATTTTTATTATTTTCTTTTAATAACTGAGATACTTGAAGATCTAAACTTAAAAGTCTTTTGTTAGTATTACTTTGTTTTTCTTAAGCTGTTTAATTTCTAATTTAAGATCATTAACTTTTATTTTTAAATCTTTAATATTTATTAGTCTAGAAGATTCATTAACTTTCATTCTTTTAAAAACTTCTGTTAATGAATATCTTTTATTTTTAATGATACCATATTCATTTATTTTTATCTCAAAATCATTAGATTCTTCATTTATACAAGATTCTATGATTCTTTGCTTTATTTTTTTATCAGAAATTTGATCTATAAGATCTAAAATATTCTTCTAATCATCTGTTAAGATATTAATTTGTAGGTGATTAACCTTTTCAATAACTTTTAAATGATTATTATAAGTGTAACATAAACATGAACCTTTGTTCCTATCTTCCTCACTAAAAGAAGAAGATTCTTCTAACTCATTTAATTCATCATCAAAAGATACTTCTGGTTTATACTCTGAATAGTTAATTTTTTAAATCTTCTTTTATTTCAAGATTATTAATCTTTTGTTTCATTTTACACTTAGTAAAATAATGTCCTGAACGTCCACATTTATAACATAAATGTTCTTTTTATTCTTATATTTATCTTTCTTCGATTTATTTGAAGAAGATTGTTTATATTTTTCTTTAGGAGGTTTACTTCTATACTCCTTTTTATGTTTTGATTTTTTAGAAATATATTTCTTTTTAATTTTATATTTTTATGAGATTTAGAAGGAAAATATATGGGAATATCCACACAAAACTGTCATAGTTCTTTTTTATTAGTTAAGTTTTGTTTATTTATCTGTTTTTATAATTTTAAATCATTACAGAGTTTTAAATCTTATTTTATTACTACGGCTATTAGCTACAAATAAATGTATAAAATATAATCAATTGTTGCATTATTTTCTCTTAATTGTTGTTTTACTTTTTCAGTAAATAAACTGGGTAAGCCATTTATAAATTTAGCTTTTCAATATACAGAATTAGCATTAGATCTAAATATTATTTTAGCTAAATAAATATTTTTATACCATCTAAAATGTGCTAAAGATACACACTTTAGGTTTTGAAGCAAATATATTTGTGACTTTCATCATTATTGTTTACTGATCCTACAAAATGATATAGTGATTGAACTAGAGTATAAAGGGCATCAGGTTTTTGAATTAGTTGACCTGATTCATTAGTTTTTGTGTTTAACAAATTGTAATATTTTCGTCATTTGATGAGGAGTGAGATAATTGTCCCACTAACCTTTCAAAGATTCTATAAATCTTGATATAATCATTAAGGCTATAGACTTGTCATCATTATCATTTGCTTGACAAGCAGTAGCATATATCATCATTTAATGCATTACTCTGAGAATTTGATATTCTGTTATACCATCAATATTTCAGCAATAAATTTGATCGCCAGAACAAGATAATTGAGTATGATAATAATTTTTCTTATATAATATATCTTCAGGAGTTGTCTTATGATAATAATGCCTAGATGATTCACTATAACTACTATCAAATTTTTTTGAATTATAACCAATTTTATTAATCTCATTATTATATTGGAGGTCTTGAAATATTTTTTCAAGATCTTCATCTTCTTCACCTGATACGTTCTCAAAGGATTTTGCTTTAAGCATATTAATTTGTAATCCTTTCATTTTCTCTTGTAATTATTTTAAAAATTCATTATACTTTTTATTGTTCACAAAATTAAATTTAGGGATATGTAAAGGCCGTTTAATATTGACTGATTCAATTTTTGTAGGAGAAGAAATATTCTTTCCTTCAGATTTTATCAAACTTTGAACTTGATTTTCAACTCTAGACAACTGTTGACTTTTGTCTGTAAATTTACATTTGTGAAATTATTTTATTTAATAATTTCATTACTTTATCTCTTATAGGGAGAATATAAGCAGTTGCTTCGAAAGTAACAGGATCTCTAGAGCTATTAGAAGAATATTCTATAGCTAAAGAGGTTGTAAGAGGATGAATTGATTGAATAGTTTTTCTATCAGTAGTGTTCCATGTTCTAGAATAATCTTCTAAAACTAAAATATTTTGCTCAATATAACTATCTTCTTCCATATAAGAAAACTGTTCCTTACTAAAATAAGTAGTTATAAACCCCTCAGAAAAAGGTAACATCCTTTCAATTTCCTATAAATGAAGATAATACTCTTTTACCATTTATATTGAATAAATATTTTATTATAAATTAAAATTTACTTCAATAGAAGTAGGAGAAGTTCTCCCAATATTACTCTGCTATTGATAAATTCCATGTGAAATTTGTCTAGGAGATATCCTAACACCTTCAATTAATATATTATCATCATTATCTCTAGGCTCACTGATTATCGATGGAGTACTTAATGAGGGCCTGACACTAGTAGAAGGTAGAGATGCTCTATAAGGCAAATTCTCTTGTCTTGTGGATAAACTTCTAGATAATTGTGGAAGATTTTTTCTAAAATTAAGAAAAACATCTCTATCTCTAGTTTCTATAATTTGTTCAATAGCCCTATTTATAATAGGAGTTGGGAGAACAACATTTTAAAATTTTCAATTATTAGAAAATTCAATATCTTCCCATTTATTCAACCTATTAGTTGCTGAGAAAAATTTATTTAACATATTTGACTCTATAAGAGTTGTATATCCTATTGTAGTGGTTATATTTTTTACATTAGGAGTTAACATATTCATTATTTTATAATAAATACGGTAAATAACCGTTACATTTTTAGATTTTGACAAAAAGTTATATCCTTTTGTAAGCATTCTTAAATTTACTGTTTCTCCTATATTCCTATCTGATAAGGACAACGTTAAGTTTGGATAAACATTAAAATATAATGGACCATGACTTAAACTGGTTTCAATATCTCCCATTATGGATGAAGTTTCTAGCATATCTTAATGTAGCTTGAATACAAGCATTTAATCCTAATAAGGTTAAAGGCTTAAAAGCTACTTGAACAAGTTCAACATGCAAAAATTTATATTTCCCTCTATATCTAATAAGATCATGAGGATTAAATAAATTTAATTTTTTTATTATCTTAACCCAGACTTAAGGTTTATTTTATAGTCTTAACAGCCATACTGCTAATCAAATTAAAAATACCCTTTTTATATATGATCGTAGGTTAGACAGTAGGAATAGTCCACTTGTTTAATTGTTTTTGAATATTATTATATTACATTAAATCCATGTTTTTAATGGATTCATTTTTATACATAATAATGAATTCATTTTTAAAAGAGCTGGCCATAATATAAGATAATTTGTTAGCATATCAGGTTTCTTCTGAAGTTTTAATCTTGATACATTTTTTTTAATATCATACTAAGATGACCTTGTGGGTTTACAAAGCATATTAATATTCATCTATTTTTTTTGCAGAATTGATAATGAGTTATTTGAAGATCAATTATGGATACGTCTGTCAACGATTTATAGGTCTTCAGTGATCATTATCGCCTCTGGCCTTCCTGGCTCTTACGGCACAGATTCAGCTATACGTGACTTTAAGACGTACCATCCATGGTTGATATCAAGAAAACATTTTTATAAAAGAAGATGGATAAATACTTGTACTAAATAAACCATTACAGGGGATCACCTATGTATGATTAATACCATAAAAATAACAAAAGTAACAAGAATAAAAGACTTATATTTCATACCTGATAGGCCAACATATATGTTTAGCCTTCTATAATCAGGATAGATCTACTTAGCTCTAATACCAATTACAGCGGAAAATTGAAAAATGAAAACTTTTTATTAACTTAGAGAGAAAATTTTACAAGAGAGAAGAGAGAATACAAGTATATCTAGAGAGAGAGAGGGAGAGCATCTTCTCCCCATATATCTATTGATGATGAAAGTTTCACCAACCTGGGCCTATTCTAGCAATTATTGACAGTTATTAAGTATTGTGTGTAATAGTTTCTCAGCATGAAACCTTTCCTTCTTTCACAATGAAATGGTGAAAAATTTTATTCTAGCATTCTGGCTCTGTTTGTTTTTGTTTTTTTAACAACTTTCGTTTTTAAATAATTTTTTTCCACCATTGAATCAAAATTTTATAATTTTTTGGTTCCTTTTGCTAGGAGGAGTT
>BRYE01000001.1:12900457-12902957 GCA_030159115.1 Actinidia arguta var. hypoleuca
CCAAATGATCTTAATTTATTCCCTTCTTCTCAACTGTCCTTGTCCATTTATATATATATTTTTGATTTATAATGTTAGATTATAGTAGAAAAAAAATAAATTAATCAAAATTCTGAAAGGGATTTACATTAAGTCCAAGCAAATAATATTCTATATATCTACAAAATTATCTTTTGGGTCTTTTGGAGTTCCCCCCTCAATCAAAATTATACATTTTTTCAAATTTGGTTGACCAGAGAAATTTTAAAAATATAAAATTTTATTAAAATAAAAAATATAAATTTTTTATTAAAAATAAAAAAATATTCGCTAAAGACAAAAATTTAGTTTATTTGCCTAGTAAAATTATTTAGTGATTTTTTTATTACATTTTAAAAATTCTATTGTCAAGAAAAAATCAAAAAAATATAGAATTTTAATTAAATAATTAAAAAAATTCACTTAAAAGCGAATCGAGTTGGAGATGGGCTTGATCAACATGTTTGTCGAGCCATGTAGTGATCTCGTCACTTAATCTTATATAATAGAAGCGCTTTAGCCCAGGTTAATGCATCTAAAGATCGCAAATCACATTGCAAGATTTGATTCATATGGGATCTCTATACCTTATTTTGTTTTTCAATAATCTTGACGACTCTTAATTTTCTTCATTAACTCAATAAATTTAGTTGAGGCACAACTGTGTTAGGCTAAAGCAACCCGTCTAAGTTTATACAAGTTAGAGTGATACAATAAAAATTACAACGCTCAAACTTCTCAATACAGACAATCTTTTATTGCACGAGCTTCATAAATGGCTCTCTACAATAATTTTTAGAGTATATATATATACAAAACAATGGTACTGGACCCTACTCTTTGTCCCTTTGCCAAATTTTATTCTAAGATTAGAGGTCGAAAGGCTATAATTTTAGGACCAACTTTGCAATAAGAAGGGATCAGAGTAACTTAAAGTAAAGCAAAATAAAATTTTGAACCATTCGTTTCACTAAAATTTTCCTTTCCTTTTCTTTTTATTCTTCCAACTTCTTACACCAAACATGGACTTCACAACACTAACTAAGTGCTTCAATCAAAAATAGCTAAAGAATACAACCCTAACACCTTAATTAGCCACATAAAAGGGTTTGGTACCTGCCCTATGTACAAAGATGGATATAGCGGGGCGTAAGGGGCGGTTGTACCCCCAAAAATTTTTAAATTTTCATTAGTTATACTAAAAAATTGTAATATAATCATGAAACAATAAGATTCGCACCCCTAAATATTTTTCGAAACTCAAAAGGTTCGCACTCCCAAAATTTTTTGAAGTATTTAAATATTAGTCAAATTATCTTACCCAATTAAAAATGCAATATCTGGGGTAAAAATAAAAAATATTAAAACTTTAAGTGGCCAAAATGTAAACCTATAATTTTTTCACAAAATGCAAAAAAGTGGATGTTTCTAATATATTATAAAAACCTTAATTGAGATGGGTAAAAATAAAAATATTAAAACTTTGAGCGGTCAAAACGTAAACTTATAAAAATAAACACAAAATACAAAAAAATGTTAACTGTGAAGCAAAAGAGAGAGAGAGCGCGCGAAAGAGAAGAAGAAAGAAGAAGAACCTTCATATGAGGTTAGAGGTAAGTCAAACATTCTTATTCTCTCTTGTTCCTCTCTCTTCTTCCATACAAAGTTCTTGTATCAAACAAATAGAGTATAATGCGTATTTTCTATAGGAGAAAAATTAATTGTTCACTAAAACTATTATTATTTTTAAAATTAATTATTATAGCTTTGAAAATTGAAGTGCTATGTTAAATATTTTTTAATTATTATGGATATTGTATTAAATTTAATTTCGATTAAATTCATTATGGTGAATAAAATAATTGATTCATTCTTTAAGTCCAAAACTTCTCAAAATATTAAAATTTGTACAATTAAGAAATTTTCAACAAATAATATTGCAATTTGAACTCATCCGAAATAACCTCCTATTAAAATTCCTAAAGTCTAATCTGAACAATTTGATTAGTACTCTTGTGATTAATATTTTTTATTTTCTTTTGGATATAGTATTCACATTTTATTTAGTGAAAATTTATGTTTTATTGAAAAATATTTAGTTTCCGATTATAATATTTGGCTCCCCAAAATCAGAATCTTGGATCCGTCCCTGGATATAGTACTATATACACATATATATAAAACATAAAAATAGGAGAATCATATATTCTATATGATTAAGGTTGATTTTGTGTCTAGTTGGTTGGATTTGGAGGTGGTGGGGAGATTTTTTTATTTTGTTAACACCAAACATCATGTACATTTTATAGATATGTAAGGGGATAAATTACACGATTACGAGTTTTGGCCTTGTTAGGGCAGATATCGTCGAGCTACCACTATGAAACAAGCTCGGTGGTCCCCTACACCGGAGCTCGATCGAGAAACTACCAAGCACTGACATTGATGCGGGATAAAATTGTACTTATTTATTTATTAATTC
>BRYE01000001.1:12907957-12912957 GCA_030159115.1 Actinidia arguta var. hypoleuca
GACATGGGCAAATAATGATGGTGTACTTCTATTAGCTAACATGTGGCGAAGTGCATTAATGGCGAAATCATGGTTCGACATGTCTTGGCGGGAATGGCAGTTATGAGCTCAGAATTCAAAGAATCACATGATCTTGGCCATTGGAGCAGATGGATCTCAGCCCTTGATACTTCTTATAAATAAGGGGTTCCCCCATTCATTTGAACTCTTTTGTTTCTGCTGTCAAAACGCTGCTTCTGCTCTGACGTGCATCTCACCCTAGTCAGCTCGCCATCAACTCTTTATCTCAACTTTCTAGTAAGTGCAATTGCTAATCTTGCCTTCAATTTCTTTTCTCTAGTTTCTAGTATATGTCTGATAGAACCGATATAACAGACTTAGAAAACTCACTACCGGGTGTCTGAGCATCTAGGAGAAAAGTCAGTCATGATGAACGAGGTTAACTAGCTTCTTACTCGTCTAGGAGAAACTCTCCTATCCCCGAGGATAATCCCTCGACGGATGAGGTCAACCAATCTCCCTCCCCGCCTAGGGAAGAACCTAATAGCCCCGGGGGTAATCCCTTGGTCATCCCCCCTTCTGGTAGAGGGGGAAACTAATATTATGATGACTGACGAGCTTGGCTCTCTTAAAGTCCTGCTTCTTTCCCCCGAACATTCAAATTCGGATGCCCGAGGAGGGAGAGACCATAGCTTCAACCTATCCAGTTGAGGTGGCCTTTTATGAGGTCTCCTTTCACATCGGCCTTCGTATTTCCATCCATTTTACAATTAGGATAATTTCGCAACTTTACAACATTTGCTCTGCCTAACTTGTCCTCATACCTCCTTTTTGGTGAGTTAGGCTGCGGGCGATCAGATACATATTTCCTCAAATATCCCTTCTTAATGAGGTCATCTATTTGCTCTTTCAACTGAAACTAGTCTTCAGTGTTGTGCTCGTGGTCTCGATGAAACTCATAATACTTGTTCTTGTTTCTCTTGCGGGGGTCAGTCTTAATTTTTCCTAGCCTTTGGATGAATGTTTCATGTTTGATCTCCGTGATTACTTGGGCAATGAGAGTGTTGAGGGGTGGCAATATCAATTCAGGGCAACGAGGTAGGGTACGTGGGCGTCTGTCATTGGTTCTCCTCGAATCTTTATCTGACCTCTTGTTCTTCGCCTCATCCCTGTAGTCAGATCATCTAGTATCAGGCTCCTTCCTCTTGTTGTCATCTCTTCCTTGCCTCCTTCGCTTGGCTTCGACCAATTCCTCCGTGGCAATATATTTATCAGCTTTGCTTTGGAGGGCGGATAGAGTTTTAGGAACATTCTTTGATAGGAAATCAAACAATGGGCCTAGGTAGAGTCCTTCCATCATGGCCATTACCACCACCTTATCGCTGGGGTCTTTCACTTTCAAAATGGCTTGATTGAATCGCTTCACGTAGTCTTTCAAGCTCTTTGTCTCACCTCATTCGCTTGGCTTCAACCAATTCCTCTGCGGCAATATATTTATCATCTTTGCTTTGGAGGGTGGATAGAGTTATAGGAACATTCTTTGATAGGGAATTAAACAATGGGCCTAGGCGGAGTCCTTCCATCATGACCATTACCACCACCTTATCGCTGGGGGCTTTCACTTCTAAGATGGCTTGATTGAATCGCTTCACGTAGTCCTTCAAGCTCTCTGTCTCATTTTGGTGAATGTGAAGAGGTGGGAGACATTCTTTTGCCTGATCTGGCAGCTCATGAAGTTGGCGACGAATAGCCTACTCAAGTCGCCAAATGAATCAATGGTCCCTAGGGGCAGCTTTCTGAATCAAGACCTCGTCGACCCTTTTAGAGTTACAAAAAACGGCCTTATACATTACTTCGTTTGAGTACCCTTGGAGTGACATCAGGTTCTTGTATAAATTTAAATGGTCCATAGGGTCAGTCTTCCCTTCATAGACCCTGAGCTGTGTTAGCAACTTGAATTTGGACGAGACCTTAGTCGTCATTACCCTCTCCGTGAACAGAGGCTCCTTCTACTTGATTAACGTCTCCACAGTGATTGGAACACTTGCACCGGTGTTAATGGCATCGATACGGGCATCCAGATCTTTGATTTCTGGGTGGTTGATTCATCTCATTGTTTGGGTGCTCGGTTATCTCGGTGGGGTGATCTTCTTCTTCTTATGATTTTCTTGCCTTCTACTCCAGGAGTCCTGCTGGATGATCGGAATTCCAACAAGGAGGAAGAGCTTTCTTTTTTGGGATGGGAACTTGGTGATCGACGTCGCCAATTTTTGTTCGAACGTGCTCGACCTGTACTTCAATGGCTTTGGGATTCATCGTTACCTGAATGTTGAGAGCGGCGAGATCGTTGAACTTCTAGAATGGGTACTGCAATAGGAGGTGGGGGGTTGTTAGTGGTGAGGAGTTGTATTAGGTGGGCGTTGTTTTCGTTCTTGGATCTTTATCTTATTTGCTATACCGTGCATCTCATGGTGGAGACCTTCTAGATCTGGAGCTTGGTTGGTATTGGCCATTAGATGAGCTCTGTAATTCAAAGGGCTATTGGCACTTGGTCTAGGCACTAAACGACTGCGTAGGTGCATAGAATGTTGAGAACTGTCGTTACCATAAACAACGCCAAACTATTGTGGTGAAAAAATAGAGCGAGCAACCAACAATCAGAATTACTCTTTACCTCGGCAATGGACCTCGACAATAATTCGGGCGACTTGTGCAGATGAACAAAAGTAACCGGCCGGGGTGAGGCCACTTAAAACTCCTCCGGCATGGGAATCAGATCGATGAGAATATAGGCTAGGCAATGTAAAGATAGAGCTATAAGTGCATGTATGTAAGAGTTAAATCGTACCTTATTGTACCTTATTATGGTGGGGGACCGATCTTTTTATAGATGGAGAATGGTGGGCCATTTCAGTGGATCATAACGAGATCCCCGGAAGGATATCCCAACAATATCGGAGATAAAATAGGAATTTTCCATCGGAAGAACATTCCGTTATTATAAGGCGGCGTGATGGAGACTCTCATGGAGATAGGTTCCTTATGGAGATGGAGTCCTCATGAAAATGATTTCTAATCCGGCGAAGTAACCAACTCGACCCTTGACGAGATGGAGAACACTGGCGAACTCCCAGTCGAAATGATCAACTAGTACGACGACATGCTTGGTGACCAAGTTTGGCATTGGGGCGATGTGGTCCTGTTAGACGATCTTCCTCACGTCAACTGTAGATGGTAAATTTACCCCACACCAGTAATAATAATAAGATAAAGAATACCCATACACTCTTGACTTTATTTTTTGGGCTTGTCACTTCTAAAACTCAAAACAATTCATTTTTATTGTTATTGACTAATTATTATTGCTATTATTGTGAATTTGGATCCTACCAATTGAGAATATTAATTGAAAAATAAATTTTGCAAAAACAATTAACATACACATACATTAGAATTTGTATTAGACGCCGCGATTAAGTAATTATTTTCAGCTATTCCTTCTACAAATATAGAAAAACAAAAGAGGTGGATCCCATACTTTGAAATCCTAATAAGTTGATAAGATAGCTTTATTTTATTACCTTTTGTTTTGTCTTTTGATGTTTTATTTATTAAGCCTTAAATAATGACACGCTAAAGAGGGACAAAACCAACACAATTACTATTTTTTTTTAACAAATGGCATGCTTTGGAGAAACTGAGGATGTTGTGTGTGTTTACGTTTTAAAATATGAGTTCACATGTCCGATTAAGTAATAGGAGTAAGAGAGAATTGACACTTTCCACCACACAAACAACTCATGAGCCATGAGATAGGAACCACAAATCACGTGTTTATACAGCTCAATTAGATTTGGTGAATTGCAACTCACAATTTTGTGGAAGTAATGCTGGTTATATTTGGGTACATATTTAAATACATTAATCACATTATTTAATGAGATCTCAGGGAATGACGTGAGTGGTAGTCATTTGGTCATCATAGTTTTTGGTCTGGATTCGACTCTCATGCATTCGCATGTTATGTATCAATTCTTGTGTTGTATTAATCTATATGTGTCTTTGCCCTATGTTTAAATGGGTCACATGCTTTGTGAACGGTGCAATAGGTCCTTATATTAGTCAATCTAGTATGCCCGATACTAAGTTATCAAAAAGTCACATTATTTAACGAGACCAAAATGGTAGGTGATTCACTGGTTTATATATTGTGTTGGATCCCGTGATCTATTTATATGCAGTAGTTGTAGCATTATTGATTGGGAAAATTTAAAATCAGTGGATCCTATAAAAAATATTTTCAAATGCATAACGAAGTATATAACATTACAATATGCAAGTAAATAAGCTTTTTTATGTATTTGAAAATACTTTACAAACTACCCATTCATTTGAAATTATCCCTTGTTGATTTAGTATTTATTCGTACATAATGTATATGGGATTTAGCCTTCTTGCCGTCAAAAATTTGGATCCGTAATTCACAATTGTGGGCCTATCACATATAAAATCATTATCGTTCAAGTTCTTTATATTGTAGGATCAATCGAGTATATTATTTATACAAAAAATAAATTTATTCGATATATATAACCTCACGATTAAAAAACGTTTGACTTGGAAAAAACATACAGTTAATATATAGATTGACCACTTTTTTCATGACAAGTATGAAAATCAATTTAATTTTTTACATAAACAACACTCCAAGATGAATAACTTAAATCATTAAAGTGGTCTACAGATAGGCCCATATTAGGCAAACTGCACCGTGCTGTCCATCTAATGAACTACAGAAAAGCTAAATGCATATGAATGTATTATTTTGAAAATTGTGATATTAAGGCCAACAGATTTACCTTATATCGAGGGTTAAGTATTAGATTCTTAATTTGCTCCGGAAGCTTGAATATTGAGGATCATGTTATCAAATTTACGATCCGGAATATAGGATCTTATGATTCCAGTATAATCAGATTCGAATCGAATTGCCCTAAGTT
>BRYE01000001.1:12927957-12937957 GCA_030159115.1 Actinidia arguta var. hypoleuca
AATCCACAAACTCCTTGCCCGAATCTGAGATAAGCCTTATTTCAAAAAGCCCTAACCTATGGGAGAAGATCCCAAAAGATACAACCAACGGTGGAGGTATTCCTTCTATGAAGAAAAGGGACACATAATAGAAAACTACCGAGAATTGAAGATTTTCTTGGACCAGCTGGTCTGAGACAAACACCTGAAGGAGTAGGTGGATGAGGAGAAGATTCAGACAGAAAAGACTAAGGTCAGACCTAATCCAAGGTTTGACCAAGGCAATGATGAGGTAGACAAAACCGCAAAGAAGGAAGAGGATCTTCCTTTAGGTACTATTCACATGATAAGGGGGCCAAATTATCCTGATCTTGAGAATAGAATCTTGGGAGAGATTCGAATGATTCAAAAAATGAACGAGGTACTCTCGGTGCAATCAACGACTAAGAATCCAAGGTAGACGATGTCCAAACCAGGGAGCATCACATTCACCAAAACTGACCTAGAGAGGATGCAACATCCCAATTCTGACCCCTGGTCATCCAGCTCAAAATGAACGGCTATGACGTGAAAAAGATCCTGGTAGAAACGGAAAGCTCAATTTAGGTGATGTACTATGACTTGTTTAAACAACTTAAGCTTTCTTAATCAGGCCTAAAGCTAGCCAGAGCTCCCCTGATAATATTCAATGCTAAGTCTCACTGGCCCTTGGGAACCATGACCCTCAAAGTCTGAGCTAGTTCTCAAGAGCTAGTGATTTAGTTCATTGTGATGGACATACCCTCACCATATAATGAAATTGTTGGCCAAGATTGGTTGCATAGGATGAAGAGGGTGGCCTCCACACTACATCAGGCCATCAAGTTTGTCACTCCTCGAGGCGTAAAAACCCTTCGCTCACAGCAAGTAGTAACCAAACAGTGTTACCTCGCTACAGTCTCCATTAAGGCAGCTATACAAGAGGTACAGTTGATGGAGGAGGACCACGAGGTTCTGGAAGACGTCAGGAGCAATCCCGAGGCCAAGCTTACGGAAGACTTGATACGCTATGAATTGGATGAGCCCAGCTCAGATCATTTCTTTCTCACCGATGCAAACCTAGAAGAATGGAAAAGAACTGAGCTCATTTAGTTCCTTAAAGCTAATATCGAGGTCTTCACATGGACACCTTACGAGATGCCCAAGATAGGCCCAAACTTCATCAGACACGAGCTGAATGTCCTGTCCGATGTCCGACCAATGAAACAACAAGGGAGGAGATCTGCAATCGAGCATGTGGATGTAGTGATTGAAGAAGTGGAGAAATTGAAAAAGGCGAGTGAAATAACCAAAGTTCTTTACCCGAGCTATCTATCCAACACAATTGTGGTAAAGAAGAAGACAGGTAAATGGAAGGTCTATGTTGATTTCATAAGTCTCAATCGAGCTTGCCCAAAAGACTATTTTCCATTTCCGAAGATCGATCAATTGGGGAACTCTACCTCGGGTCATTCCCGGATGAGTTTCTTGGATGCATACCAAGGTTACCACCAAATGGCCATGAACGAGTCTGACCAGGAGAAGACTTCATTCATTATCCCCTGAGGCATATTCTGCTACAAGGTTATGCCATTCGTTCTAAAAAATGGTAGGGCCACATATCATGGATGATCACGAAAATATTCGAGCTAATCCTCGGTAAAATCATGGACACTTACATAGATGATATGGTGGTCAAGAGTAAAGAAAAGCCAGACCACATCAGGGACATGACCGAAGTGTTCACAATCCTAAAACGACATAAGTTGAGATTAAGTGCGACAAAGTGTGCCTTTAGGGTTAGCCTGGGAAAATTTTTGGGCCACTTGGTGACAAGACGAAGGACCGAGGCGAATCCAGAGCAAATAACAGCAATTAGCAACCTCATCAGCCCAAGGACTGCGAAGGAAGTTCAAAAGTTGACCGGAATGGCAACAGCACTAAATAGATTCATTAGTAAGTTCTTAAATAAATGACATCCATTTTTCAAACTCATTCGCAAAAATACAATTTTTTTATAGAATGAGAAATGTGAGCTCGCACTCTAACAATTCAAGAAATACATAATTGAACCACTACTTTTTTCCACGTCGGATGAAGGTGAGTTGCTCTACGTCTATCTCGCTGTCTCTAAATATGCCGTCAGTTCAGTACTCTTGAGAGAGGTAGACGGAAAGCAATGCCAGACCTACTTTGTTAGCAAGACATTTACAAATTGCCAAATAAGGTACTTACCGCTGGAAAAGCTCATTCCAGCATTGGTCTTAACTTCGCAAAAACTCATGCATTACTTTCAAGCTCATCCTATCGTTGTGTATATGGAGTTTCCACTAAAAAAATATTTTATCAAAAGCAAACCTATCCGGATGACTATCTAAATGGGCTATTGACCTCAGACAATTAGATATAAAATTACTGCCTAGGGAAGCAATAAATGGACAAGTCTTGGCTGATTTTGTGGCAGAGTTCTCACCCCAAGTTGTGAGTCCAAAGCAAGCCTGTCTTGCATCTACACACAAACAAGGGGAGAGCTCAGCTGCGGAATCTTTTGAGACTCGATCAGTGCCCAGGGTTCCGAAGGTTATACGAGAACCACCCTAAGATGCAGAGACGATGGCCGCGGGCAAGATAACTGAGATTCCCAAGGTTATTGCAGAACCACCTCAGATCGATCCCACCTTGGCCTGGAGAATGTTTGTTGATGGAGCAAGAAAGAGCCTGGGTATGAAAGCAGGAATGGTCTTAAAAAGCCCAAAGGGAGCAATCTTTGAATACTGCCTCAGGCTGAACTTCTCAACAACAAACAACGAAGCCGAATACGAAGCCTTCATTGCAGAACTCCAGTCCACCAGCAAGCTAAAAGTTCCTGAGCTCCATATATTTAGTGACTCGAAACTGGTCATCAACCAAGTCACGGGTAAATTTGAAGCTCGGGGAGCCAAGATGGTTGAGTATTTGGCAGTAGCAAAAAATCTTATTACCGAATTTAGAGCAATAAAGATTGTGTAAGTAGGGAGGGACTTGAACTCACATGCAGAGGCACTAGTAGGATTGACGTTGATTTTTTAAGAAGAAGCAGGACGGACCATCACAGTTGATTTGATCTCGGCCCCCAGCCGTGAAATGTATTAGGAGTCCATCTTAGTTAACACTAAGCTGGGACCGAGCTGGATGGATCCAATTATAATTTTTTTGCAAAATGATAAGCTATCAAAAGACAAAAAGGAGGCGCACAAACTCCAAATGAGGGTAGCATGGCTTTGGATCTCCCTATCTAGGACTTGTACAAAAAATCATACTTGGGGCCCTACCTACCTGCTGTGCGTCCACCCCAGCCTAATCGAAGACGTGCTTTTTGAGATCCATGAGGGCATGTGCGAACTACACTCAGCAGGAAGATAGCTCTCCAATTAAGCCTTAACTCAGGGATATTGGTGGCCATATATGCAAAAGAAAAACTAGGTGTATGTTCGCAAATGTTTCAAGTGCCAGTTATTTTCCCCCTGATTCATCAGCCCGCAAGGGACTTGGCCCTTCTCACCAATCCATTGCCCTTTGCCTAATAGGGAATGGACATAGTAGGGGTCCTATACCGAGCTTTGGGGAACAAGAAGTTTCTATTAGCAGCAACCGACTACTTCACAAAGTGGGTAGAAGCCGAATCACTAGCCCAAATTAGGGAGATGAACGTGATCAGATTATCAGAAGAAATATTTTTTCCAGGTTCGGCATCCCTATAGCATTCGTGTCAGACAACGACACTCAATTTATGGGCAAAAAAGTCAAAGACCTATTGAAGCAACTCAAGATTGAATTTTACAACTGAACTTCGAGCTACCCCTAGTGCAACGGGCAAACCGAGGCCACCAACAAGACGACCATGAACGGATTCAAAAAAAAGCTTGAAAAAGCCAAGGGCAAATGGGTAAAGGAACTCCCAAATATTTTGTGGGCCTATCGGACCACACCGTGAAAAGTAACGAACGAAACACCTTCCTCTTTGGCTTTCGATTGTGAAGTTGTAATCTTGTTGGAGGTCAATTTGTCCACAATACGGACTGAGGCTTATGACGCGAGTCACAATGAGAAAGTCTTAACCCGGGACCTTGACCTTGTCGACAAAAGAAGAGAGAGAGCACTAATATGAATGGATGACTATCAGAAGTAGCTAGCCAAAACTTATAACTAAAAAATTCAACACGAAGGATTTTTAGTTAAGGATCTCGTCCTGAGAAAATTTATTGAAAACACCGAGGACCCGATAGATAGAAAGCTTGGTCAAAATTGGGAAAGACCTTACAAGATAACCAAGCTCGCTAGGAAGGGTGTCTATTTACCTCAAAGATCACGAAGGCAAGCAAGTTCCGAGACCTTAAAATTTCAACAACTTAAGAAAATACTACCACTGAAATGTAACTTTTTTGATCGAACTCCAATTCATATTAATATACTTATAAAAGCCTTTTCATATAAAGATTTCATTTCTATGGAGAAGTACAAGACAATGCTAGATAGAAGCTATTGTAATCATTGAAGGATTAGCCAAGCTCCAAGCGAGTTCCAGCTTTGTCCAACAAAGTTGCCTAGGTATACTTAGAAAAATTTCAGAGAAGAGTTAGCTGAGCTCCAAGTGAGTTCCGAGCTCTGTCTCTTAAAAATTTTACAAAAGTACATTTGGTCAAAATTTACGAATGAGGAAGAGTTATCCAAGCTCTAAGCGAGTTCCGAGCTCTGTCCACCAAATTTGCCTAGATATACTTAGAAAAATTTCAGGAAAGAGTTAGCTGAGCTCCAAGCGAATGCTGAACTCTGTCCCCTGAAAATTTTACAAAAGTATACTTGGTCAAAATTTACGAATGAGGAAGAGTTAGCCGAGCTCCAAGCAAGTTTCAAGCTCTATCTCTTGAAAATTTCTCAGAGTATACTTACAAAAAAATTCATAAATGGGGAAAAGCTAGCCGAGCTCCAATAGAGTTCCAAGCTCCATTTTACAAACCTAGCAAAACAGAAAGGCAAAGCCTCAGGCAAGGTGGAGGCACGACTACATAAAACACATTGCCAACGAGGTTAAAAAGAAAATATCATTCATTATGGAAAATTTAATGCAAGAACAAGATCATTCGATTGTAAGACTAGAAGTCGTTATAGAGAATCATTCAAGTACAAGATTGTCTGATTACAAAAATATGCGAGTACAAAACCTACTGTAAGTATAAAGCCGACTGAGCTGTGCTAGAGGATCTTCGTGGGTAGTTGTCCAGAGAATGGATATGAATGTCAAAATTTCCTGAATTAGATGCCCATAAATAATTATAAATATTATATCACTTCAGACTACTGAACTCATGTTTAACAGCAGTAGTTCCTTGCTAGGTTGAAGTCCGCAATATCCGACACTAGCAAGGACGCAACAAGCTGCTCTTTATTCCAAAGGTGATGATCAAGATTATATCTATGATCTCACCCAGGACTATGAAATTCAGGCTTCATAGGAGAGAGAGAGAGAGAGAGGGGGGTATTGGGATTAATATTTATTGTTGATGTGGTGTAAAATCTCCACCCACAGTTGGTTTAAGCAAGGCACATCGCCTAAAGGATCACATCGCCATGTCGCCAATTGCTTCACCAATAGTTGTTCACCTCGCCATTATCTGCAAGCACGCCATTTGATCTCCACAACGCCAATGGGCCATGCTTTTGTTTACTTACCCGATTCAAAGGCCATCTCCACAAGGACTCCACCTCCATTAGGACTTTGTTCCTATGAAACTCCTTCTCCATTACGTTGCCTATAATCGTGGAATATTCTCCAAATGGCATCTTTCTATTTTATCTCCGGTATCAACAAGATCTCCTTCCATACTTATCCTTCCGAGGATCTTGCTGTGATCTTCTCACACAACTCTCCATTCTCCAAATATATAAAGGTCGCTCTCCCATCACAAAAAGATATGTTTTTACGCAGTGCATTCTTACTGACAGTTCTGCCATTTTACTTTTCTTAGCTTCTTATCGCCTTAGTCTGATTCGCACGCCGGATGGATTTTGAATTGCCTCGCCCCGGCCGGTTATGTTTATTCTTCTGCGCAGGTCGCCCGAGTGGTTGCCTAGGTCCAGTACCAGGTGAGAGAGTAACTTGATTATTGATTGTTCGCTCCAGTTTTCTACCACAACAGTTGTTGTATTTACAAGTTTGTTGTATCTTTATATTCCTACATTTGATTTTCCATTTACATAATAAAATAATTTCTTTAAAATTATTTAATATTTTTTTTAGAATAATAATTTACGCACTCTACTTTTCACTAAATATACTTCATTGTTCGTCTTTGTTAAACAATGTTTTATTAAATATTAAATATCTAAATTATCCCTCCTAAAAAAATAAAAAAATAAAGTGTAACAGTACGAGAATAGACAATTCTAATAATTGACAAAAGTGTTAACGTCCAGTCCACAGAGGTGGCAACGTCAAGATATTATATCCCCATGTGGTACATCGTGGTGTACCCTACCATGGAATGTGGGTCCCGAGTAGAGAGAAGAATTGATACTAAGATTTGTAGAAGCAAATTCTTTGTTCATCATTTGTTGATGGTTTTCCATTGATATAATTAACAATTTGTTTGACGTTCAAAATTTGTCAAAAATGTATGAAAATGGTCCATTTGATCTTCATGTTTGTTTGGTTATGCAAATAAAATTGGAAACAAAAAACAAATTATTATTTGTTTTGTAAGAGAGAGTAGAAGTGTCGTTTGATTACCCTAATAAGCAAAAACTTTAAGATGTTTTCCTTAGTTTTCTTTCTTTTCTGTGGCTGCCAGCGAAAAGACAGACAAGAGTATTTAGGGTTTCTACGATGTTGCACTTCTTTCCAGTCAACTTGACATCTAGTTCGTTTTTTTTTGTGAGAGAGACGTCTCCCTCAATGTGTGTTCACTTTTTTTTCCTAATGAGGGCGTCAGGGGCTTCGCCCGACTAATCAGTATACTTAGATCCCGTGTTTTAAGCACATCAGAAAATTACCACGCATAAACCCTAAAAGTAGCCTCAAATAGCATGTGAAATTGAGAAATAATGTATGTTTGTACGTCCATATGCACACACATAAAGGTTACGAAAGAAACATTTGTAATGGTTGAAAACCACCAATGAGAAGAGCACACCAAGAAAACCGCACTTTTAAGGTTGTATTTGAATTAAGAATTTAATAAAAAAACTGTAAAAAAATAATTAAATCTAAACCGTCATAAACCCTAAAAGTAGTCTCAAATAGCATGTGGAATTGAGAAATAATGTATGTTTGTACGTCCATATGCACACACATACAGGTTACGAAAGAAACATTTGTAATGGTTGAAAATCACCAATGAGAAGAGCACACCAAGAAAACCGCACTTTTAAGGTTGCATTTGAATTAAGAATTTAATAAAAAAAACCGTAAAAAAATAATTAAATCTAAACCGTTGGATACATCAACATTTTCTTTCTCTGACTTTTCCTTTTCTACTAAATTCTTAATCAAACATAACCTAATCAGTTCAAAGGAGGATGACCACTCAGCTGTAATTTGAGGTGTTTCTGTACTAAATAGGTGTATATTTCTAAACAACTCACTTTCCAAAGCTGTTAGGTCATCATCACTACTGGGTACAACCCCAAATTTTCATTAGTCTCAAGCACGTTATTTTCCTACCCCCAAACGCGTCTTAGCTGGGCTCTACATTCTCAAACTTCATTCCCATTTCTTCACACCCCTCCTACCGTAATAAAATTAGTAATTTTTCTGTGTAATTCTAATCGCAAGACAAGACAAAACAAAACAAAACAAAACAAAATAAATGGTATGTGAATAATAAAATTAGACACCAAATTATGACGAGGACCAATGTTTCCTACTTGTACTTTTAGCTTTAGGTTGTGTTTGGATCACAAATATTTGGAGAGGTTTATACAAAATCAAAGGAAAACTAATGAATAAATTTAATATTTTCACTCTTTTACTTCACCTTTCCATTTCCCTCGTAAATCCACAAGTCTTTGACAAAGCCGTACTCATCACACAAGGAAACCCGCCATGAGCTTTTGATAAAGTCGTACCCATTGCACATTGTTTCCTGCTTATAGTAATATCTGAGAAAGAATAAATTTGAATTGTTGGATCTACCAAATTCTTATTCCAAACACAACCTTAATGAAAAGTCTGATCCCATTGATGCTAGAAGTAACAAACAACCCTTGTCATTGTTCCAAGTCACCACTGTGTTTGATTATGGATTTAGGTTCCATAGGATCGGACAATTTTGAAAAAGTATGGCCTTATTTTGTGTTTGGTTTGTATCTCAGGTGTGGATAACATCGAAGACAGGCCCTGTCCGAGCTAAGACTACCCCTATGCCCGAGCCGTCGCTGCTTAGCAAGCCTGGATGAGAGACAACAGTCGGCGGTGGATATCAGGGAATTGAATGTGACTTGCTTCCTTCTGACAAACCCCATGCCCAGATGGAGACATCGGCGAAATGATGAGAAGCTACCCTAGGAACATGGCTGGGTCAGTCGCCTACTCACTAACACAGCGATCGGCGAGTACGAGCACGCGCCGAGTTGCATTCTATTTAGTGACAGGACAACTAGTGCGTCAAAGCACGCGCCGAGCTGTATAATATAAAATCAATCTTTCTTTCAATAAGAGGTATGCATTATTTGGCTAAAGAAAGGCATACACACACACACACACACACACACACACACTCTCTACATACTCTGGTCATCTAACTTGACCGTCGGAGAGCCTTTTTGGAAAATAGTTTCGGCAGCCGATCTCACTATTTCGGTGTTGCAGCTAAGACACTGCTAGACGACGGGTTGAAGCCACCAACGTAGCCGTAGAACCGTCACGGGTGTCTATCCTCAATTTTCTCTCTCTCATCCTACAAACATATACACCACACAATTGGCTCCTTAGAGGCCCCTGGGCACAAAGGGGGTAAACTACTAGATGATGCCTAGAAGGCGACTAAGGCCACCTTCGGATAGAATCCAGGTCGGTTGCTCCTTAGAGGAGTGAACAGCCGAGACTTAACCATCCAAGGCCTGCAGACGCAGTTGGCCAAAATAGCACAAATTTTGGTTGACAATAGGTTAATGAGGCCAGCCTAAGTGGCAGGGGCAGGACAATCTGCAGCAGGGAGCAAAGATCAATCTCAACTGCCTCGAGAAGGTCGAGGTGGGAGACGACACAAGTCCCACGTTAGCTTAGATAGCCGCACTAACAGCAAATCTGTAGCAACGAGCAAGCGAAGAAGATCACCCTAATGAACAAGGGCTAGTGCGGATCTCCGCGAGTAACTCAACGCTAAGTTAGATCGGGAGGGAGATCTACGGACTAAACTCGACAGCCAAAAAATAGGCACAACAAGCAAGGTTGCTCCCATGGGTTCGGTGGTCCGTACGATTTGGAGCGAGCAAAGGGAGGTTGTCCCTAGATATCAAACGCTATTATCCTAAGACATTGAGGAAATGGACCCACTAGAGAAGTTTATACCACCGAGATTCACATTATACGACAAGAAGTCAAATTCGAGGTTCCATGTAAGCCACACTAGACAAATGATGGCTCTTTGGAACCACATAAATGCCTTGATGTGCCGCGTGTTCCCATCAAGCTTAGGAGACCTCAAACTAAAGTGGTTCGACAAACTACCCATGTGGTCAATAGTGAACTTTCACCAACTGACCGAGTCATTCGTAGCTCAGCTCGTGATTAACATAAAGGAGCCGAAAGGCATAGGTTCTCTTTTGACGCTCAAAAAGGGCAAGAACAAGACAATTAGGAACTACAACAAGCAATACTATGAGACATGCAATGAAATCGAAGAGTGTTTCAAGGAGTTGGCAGTGACGAGCTACAAGCTCAGGATGACTCCTAGGAAAAGACTCTGGGAAAACTTGACGCTCAACCCTTCAAACCGACCTCCAGGACCTCATGTTCCAGACGAGA
>BRYE01000001.1:12957957-12962957 GCA_030159115.1 Actinidia arguta var. hypoleuca
AACAAACACCATATTAGTGGTCCCACCGGATTTGTAATCCAATCCGACATTCTTATCTCCAAAACAAACATGCCCCCACCTCCAGACTTCACCCCTTTATGCCCATTCAAATTTCGTTTGTGGATTTCACCTCTGCGCTCACACCAACATTCATCTGGTAAGTCGTAATAAAAGTTATACATGCAAATTATCAACTTCTTTAAATATTTATAAATACAGTAATAAATTATATTTTATTTTATTTTATTTTATTAAATTAACAATTTGCAATCATATCAGTCATTTATTTTATAAAATAAAATGTGATTTATTTTTGTATTTATGAATGTTCAATGAAATTACTTTTTTATATGAATGACCTTAACTGCAAGGATTTACGATATTAATGTTTTGAATTATCGAATTGGGCCAGTAGAAAGGAGCTCACAATAAGAGTTTAGATGAGTATAGAAAAATAGAATCTAGAGGTAAGTTATTCCCTAAAATTGGATGGTTCAACTGGTCTTGTGGCTTTCATTGGCTATTTAAATTGTTCACATTTTTTAAATTTGTGTGTTGTTTATTTATGAGAGAAAAGTCACATTATATCACCCAAAGTGTTTTTGGAACAATTGGTGGTTTATTTTTAAAATTATATTCGTTATTCATTTTTAAGATAAAACATGTCAAAATTATGTGACTAGATTAATCTAATTTTTCTCATAAATAATTTATCAAAACCTACAAAATGAACGATTTATATCACCATAGTGAGATGAGATGTGGCAGGCAATAACTCGGTATTGGAAGTTCCAATTTAAAATTGTTTGCATTAGAAAATTTACAATTTTCATAAATTTGTTCAACAAACTATTGTTGAAGATCTACACTTAAATAAAAATTATTACAAAAATGTGTCATTTAATATGGGAAGTTGTTCTAAATTATTTTGTAAGTTCTAAAAGATTTTTTTCAAAAAAAATTCATTAATATATTTTGCCTTTTTGTTATTTTTATTTTAGATGTGTAAAAATAAAAACTAATAAACTAGATTAGAAAAGAACACGAGATATGAATCATCGCCTTGTAATTGTCCTTAATAACTCAAAATTAGAAAAAATATGTAAAGTTTTTTGCATTTATTAGGGGGCATGAAATAAAATATTGTGAATTATTGAAATGAAAACGTGTTCACGATCTTTTGTTTAATTAAAATATTTAAAATCAATTTATCACATTCAAATTTGGGTCAGCCCTTAGATCAAATACAGGTACCCTTAATAAAATGACCATGATCCGTCTTGTTTTCAATTCAAATCTATAAAAAAAAAGGTGATTAACATTAAACTTCATAATTTATTGTAATGTTATTGTCTCTCATACTCTCCTCTCTTTCTCTCACTCTCACTATAGAAGAACAGGACTACGACCTCTTATCCCATAATTCTCATTAACAACACTCAGTGATTGTAGCGTCACTAAATTTTTTTAAGAATTTCAACGAGCGAGTTACTCGATATCCTTGGTTTTTGTGAATTCGACTCGTTTTTGAATAGGTCTATAAAATTATACTACGCATCAAGAAGTTAAAATATTTTAGTATAAAATTTTTTATTCTTAACTTTAATTATGAAAAATCAACAAAGAAATTAAATAAATGCACTTTGCGAGAATTTTATATTATATTACGAATAAAGCTTTTTTTAGAGTTTGTAAGGTTTTGATTAGTCAATAAAAAGACGGTTTTCCATCTTCTTAAGCGAAATTGCTTTAGCTGATGTGGACCAATCAAATAACGCCAACTCGGTTGTGCCTGATATTGGACGAATTCTATTGGTTAATAACTCACCTTGTGTGAGGGACCACGCGATTTATGGTGAAGCCGCGAAGTTGCTTGTGGGCCCAAGCGAGAAGGTGTACGCACTGATTGCATTGGTAGGTATAGATAGAGAGAGAGGAGATCACCCCGTGGGACCAGCTAGGGTGTACAGTCGTCTTCCCACGGGACCACATATGTTAGGTCTTGCATTAAATTAATTTTATGTTAACATAAAATATTCCCAGTACTTTTATTAGCAAAATGCTTAGAATAAAAAAATATCAAAATACAAGAGAATTTTTTTCCAATTTCTTCTTCGCATAAACCAAAACATTTTGGACAAAGTGGTTTTTAAAGTAATTTTCTATTTCTTGTAATACAAAATAGAAAGAATGCAAAAAATATTCAACAAAATGCTTGCTACCAAAATAGGAAATGCTAATTACCTTCCAAGTAAATGGTAGATAGTATCCATGTAAGTGCATAAAGCGTTCAAAATATATAAAAAGTGCATATATTTAGATAAAAAGATCTTTATTTATCTCATTGCACTTTAACATTACATATCTGAAAACATTTATATATATAAGATATGTAATATTAAAGTGCAATGAGATAAATAAAGAAATGTCTTATGTTCTTTTGGTGACATCTCGTGAAATTGGAAAGATACAGAAAAATGTTATATGATTTGTCAATAGCTTTGAAGCAATATGAGTATATTTTAGAAGGGTTGTAGGAGAGGGTTTGAGAGTTTTGGAAAATTGGTGCATATTTAGAGAATTTTTACTATTCATCACATCTTCCACCACTAATCTGGCTCCATCTCTATTTTCCAACTCTCTCACAAACCCTCCCCTACAACCCTTCCAATATGAGCACAGGTATGGAATATTAAAGTGCAATGAGATAAATAAAGAACTTTTATCTAAATATATGCATATTTAGAGAATTTTTACTATTCATAACATCTTTCACCACTAATTGCCTCCATCTCCATTTTCTAAAACTCTCAAACCCTCCCCCTACAACTCTTCCAAAATATACTCATATGCTATTTGTGAGACCTTAAACCTTTAATCTCATAATTAGTCTTGTTTCATGAATATAAATAAGGTGATTACGTTAATTAATGTAGTTTAATGCGTGTGAGTCATGTGCGTCATATGCGTGGGAGTGTGTGGGGGATATAAATGTTATTACTTAAAAGTTATAGGATAAAAGCGTGAATATTTAACCTAATGTGGGGTTAAATTGAAAAATTCTAAACTTTTAGGATAAAATTAAAGAAGACATGAAAGCTAAGAGGAGATTATGTAATAACTTAAAAGTTAGAGAAAAAAAGTGTAATTTGACCAAAAAATTTGATGAGTCAGAGAACCCGTGACCTTGTTTGCTGTTGTTGGTAACTATATATTTATATATCTTGTATATATCTAAGGAAAAATTTGATATCAGATTTGGAAGACTAAAATTTTGGTAAGGTGTAAGAGTAATCCTTTGATTTTAGAGTTAAGCTTTGAATTTGTTTTTAGATTTAATTGTTATTTTGTGTTGCTTTGAACTGGTATGTTTAAGAAGAGGGATTTTGTGAATGAATTGGCTTATAGCTTGATGGGTTTTGTAGAGAGAGAATGAAGATAATATGTTAATGCCTTTTAAAAGTATGAAAATTATGTACATTATTTTGCTAAATTGAATTGATTCTAAAGAGAAAATTTAGTTGCCTTATTATTGTATATCCAATTATTGGCATTAGTAGACTTGTATAGATATATCTATCTATATATATGCATCTGTAAGGAAAAGAAAACAGAGGCGAACCTTTACTGATTTCAATGGCTGCCCAGGAATGGTAACTATTCAGTGTGGTCAAGTCCATGACGTTATCGTGCACCTTATTTGAAAATTGATCAATCGGATGAGTTTTTGATCGAGTGAATAGTCGTTTCCTATGTTATTCAGTGTTCTGAATCCAATTATATGGTCATATTAGACTAATTCTAAAGTTATAATAACGTGGTACATAAAGTGGTGAATGGTAGAGATTTTAAGCGTGTTTGATGATAATCAACAGTGAAACCATGTCTGATCGTCTAGAAACTTTAATAGAGTTCATATAATAACATTTAATGAACATCTATCAGAGTGAATTAGAAATGTATTGGCTGGAATTATATAAATTCAATGCATCACATTGAGGCATCGTGTGAGGAATTTGAGAGGAGTTATGGTATTGGGTTGTTAAGGGGAAATTCTAGTGTGTGTAGACAGTGCATATGTTGAATTTTATCATCATTGATTCATACATTGTACTTGTGCACTAATAAATTTTGACTGACAGGTGCTAAGGAAGTGGAAGGGCCGTCAAGGCAACCTCAGACGTGATTTGACTGTGGTGTGTGTGCAGTAACAGGTGGGATTAAAATATATGATGATCTTATTCATATTGATTTGTTAGTTCCTTATATGATTGATATTGGTGATTATATTCATGAGGTGTATATATATGAGGTGATATGACAATGCATAACATTTATCTTGTGTGTTTGCATTGCACTGGTGAAAGTTAACCACGGTGGGTTAACTAAGGCTTAGTCACGGTGGACTAGCCTAAGGGTGCCACGGTGGGCATTCCTTGATAACGAGCCATCGATATATTGGGCCAACTTATCTAAATTTGCGCGCACATGTGGGTGATGCATCATTGCATTGTTGATCTCTATTTCTAAATATTATAGTGGATGTTTATTACTAGCATTCTTTATGAGTATGATTATCTGTTGTGAGCATGTTGATTATTAGCTCACATCCACACAGACTGTTTTGGCAGGTGAGGAGGTATAGATAGCTGTCTGGTTCACTGTGGTTGCAATCCTAGATATGGTGGTCTTTTGTTGGTGGCATTTGGAGTCAGTGGCAGAACTTGGGATAGTTCTTGCCTTGTATAGTTTATCTAGTTTGGTGTTGATTGTATAAATGTTTATGTTTACGTTTAAAAACAAAAGAGTTTGTTTGTTTATGTTCAAGATATGTATATATATTGTCTATGGTACTGGTTGACATTACTAGTAGATAGGTGTATATGTGTAATTGTTACCTTTGTGGTATTTGGTTTTAAATTATTAGGGAATGAGTAATGACGTACTTAAATTCTATTGAGTATTGTGGTAGATACAGGAGTCGTTCGCAGGCATGGTGG
>BRYE01000001.1:12992957-13002957 GCA_030159115.1 Actinidia arguta var. hypoleuca
CTTTTGAGGATAAGTCTTCATGGAGACGTCTTTGCCTCGGGCAAGACAAACCACCTTACCCGATGGCAATCTAGAGGAACTGTTTGTGTAGGCGAAGTGGAGTTAAGATTTTTAATAACTAGAAAGCGGGTGTTGTGAACCCTTGGACGATGTGAGCCACTTGAATTGTTTAAAATAAAGAGGTGGCGTGTATTTTTCCCATATCAGTAGCCCCCCTACTCAAAGCACTTAGATATTCGGGATCTTTGAGTAAATGCATTAAGTGTCAGTCATGGAACAACGTAGGCAAGCCTTAATTGCGCCCCTCTCCTGTTGGGACACGTGGATGAGGGCATTAACTTCGACAATAAAGTTTGGGCAAAACGGCGGCGCATTAATAATGAATTTTGGCCGGATAGGCGGTTATGAGCTCGAATTTCAAAAGGCGTTGAAGCAGATGGATCTCAGTCGTTCGTATCTTCTATATATAGGGGGTCCCACCCATCATTTAATACTTTTCTGCTTCTGCTACCAAATCGCTACTCTTGCTACGATTCTTTCCTCACCCTCATTTGTGGTCGCCCTTCTTGCTCCGATTTTCTTATTGCCCCTGTTTGTGGTCGCCCTCCCTTTTCTAGCATAGTAAGTACCTTGACTAAGTCCTCATTCTCATTCTCATAGTTTTATGTCCTATAGGCCTGAGGTTAGCCCATCAGACTTGGAGTCCTTGCCTTCTTGGATATCCGACCACCTAGGAGAAGGATCGTCATATATAACTGACGAAGTAAAACAATCTCCTAGATCGCCTATGGAAGAACCATCAGCCCCTTAGGTCGCCCCTCTAGCTGATATTCATCCCTCAGTAGAAAAACGAAACCATACTTTCAACTTGCCCTGGCGAGGTGGCTTTTTATGAGGCCTCTTTTTCCGCAGGCCTTCGCTTTCTTATTCATCCTACCGTTACATTAATTCTAATGTTTTACAATATTTTCCCGGCCCAGCTCGTCCTCAATACGTGGCGAAGTATCGCCAGTGCCATGGCATTGTGGCGAGCATATAAGTATTCGATGACCCTTTTTGAGTTTAGGAACATATTTTCTCTCAATAGTAACCCTAAACCGGATCAAGGGTGGCTATATTTTAAGGCGAGGTACAAAAACCATCCTCGGAAGATACCCCAGCAACGTGAAAGGGTGGAAAAGCAAATTCTTTTTCACCTCCGGGGATAGTTGGGAGCTTCTTGATGATTCACCTCGGGAGGGAGTGTCAAAGGTCCCGAGATCATGGAATGTCCCAGGTCGGTTTTAATTCCATTATAAATTTTAGTTTATTTATTAATGCAATCCGAACTAATATTCTACGATATCTTTCAGATAAACGCTGCAATGATCCGCCCAAGTTGCTCGGGTATAAGCAGAAGCTTTTCGACAAGATTTCAAAATTGATGACAGAACGTGGGCACTTTTTAGTCCCCATGCTTCTCAAATAAAAATCGTTTCGTCGAGTTTTTTGCTCTCCCGGACCTATGGCATCCGGGATTGAGGGCGAGGAGCCTCATGGACATGCGCCAACAACATCGTCGGGTGACGCGGGTAAGTCCCGCCCTTTTTGTGGTGAACACATCCAGCAAGACAGCCTTTCCCGAGATGACTCAATAGAATACCATTTTCGAGATGACTCAATAGAATATCTAGGGACCCTTAAGAAGGAACTAAAGAGGATTCTATCTCATATCCCCGACCTTAATTTGCTAAGATGGTCGGGGAGAAAAGTTCGAGATCCCCTTTTAGAATTTTCCCCGTCTGTCTTAGGATCAAGCTCGGACCCGACATCGGAATCCTAATCGGATTCCGGGCTACCTCCCGAGCTTAAATCGGATGGTATAAATTCTTGTCTATTCTTGTCATTTATTTTTTCATATCTGATTTCGTGCCTTATTTTGCAGCTATGTCGAGGAGGATAAGCCTGAAAAAACTTGGCGAGAAGGTGGAGAAGGCCAAGGGTGAAAGCTCGGCCAAAAAATCCATTCCCGTTAAGGGAGTGGTAATTGGCGAGAAACGTCCAATGGACGAACCTTTCATCTCGCCAAGTAAGAAGGCTAAACATGGGACAACCCCAAAGGGAAGGAGCCCGCCATCGCTCCTGAACCCAAAAAGAAAACGTCTGGTGCTACTGATCGTCCAAGGGCCACTACCTCTTCGAGGCCCGGGGAGGGGAGCTCGCCCTCATTGGGGACTATCCTCAGTCTCAGGGCTTCCATTCTGGGGAGCCTTTCTGTAGCCGTGAAGATCCTCCGAGGAGTGATCCCTCCTTCAAACCAAGAAAAGGTGGGGTAGCTATCCTTGGACCAAACTGCCTCTAAAATTTTTTCATGACCTTAGCCAGGTATTATCTCAACACTACCTCGACTGTATTTTATTCTTATTTTAACATGTGCTCAAGTTGATCTAAAAAGATTTATTTGTAGCAGACACTTGTGCTCGGATCTTCTCTAGTGGTCAAGAGCAGGGAAATTCTTGAAGAGGCATCCCTTTAACCAGGACAAGCCACTTCTTTGGATAGTGAAGTCTCCTGCCTCAAGAAGTTATCTAGCAATCTGGAGCAGCAATTGGTCGAGGCCCGAGCTCTGGAGCAACATGCCGGCGATGAGTTTGCCAAGTTAAAAGACGAAAGAGACACACTTGCCGATAGTTTGGGGAAGGCTGAGATATTGGTGGCAGAGTTGAGGTAAAGTTTGGGCCAATCTAGAAAATCAGCTGTTGAAGAGTTTAAATCTTTGTCGAATTTCTTGGGGGCTGTTGAAGATGCTGCCTTAAAATATTTTGGCGAAGGATTTAACTTCTGTAAGCAACACCTTCGTTGCCATCATCCCGACCTCGCCATCAACTTGGAGGACATGGGTCTCGATCATGATCTGCCCGTCGAGGAAGACGAGGATGAATAAGGGGAAAGGGGTAGACGAGAAAACTACTGAGAATGGCGATGTAAATCCTCTTCCCTCGTAATTTTTTTTTTGGCGATGTGTAATTGTACTCGAATTGAATGTTCATTTTAGTTTTGGTGATGTGTAATTGTACTTGAATTAAATAATCGTTTTAGTTGTGCAAATCTTGTTCTCACTGGCGTAAATTGCTTGACATCCTTAATTACAGTGCCTTCTTTTAATTTGAATTGCATGGTGATCAAGATGCCTCGACCGTTTTAAAATGGATTGGCGATCTAGAATTTTCAATTTTCTACATGGCGACCAAGATACCTCCGTCGTTTTAAAATGAACTGGCAATCTTTGGTACGGTGATCAAGATGCCTCCGTCGTTTTATAACGAATTGACGATCAAGATCTTGGTGACTTCCAAGATGGAAATCAAGATTCCTCCATCGTTTTATAACGAACTAGTGATCTTGAATACGGCGATCAAGATTCTTCCATCATTTTATAACGAACTGGCGACCTTGAATACGGCGATCAAGATGCCTCTATCGTTTTATAACGAACTGGAGATCTTGAATACTGCGATCAAGATGCCTCTATCATTTTATAACGAACTGACAATCAAGATCTTGGCGACTTCCAAGATGGCGATCAAGATTCCTCCATTTTATAACGAACTGGCGATCAATATGCCTCCGTCGTTTTATAACGAACTGACGATCTTGAATACGACGATCAAGATGCCTCCGTCATTTTAGAATGAATTGGCGATCTTGAATACGGCGATCAAGATACCTCTATCATTTTATAACGAACTGGCGACCTTGAATACGACGATCAAGATGCCTCCGTCGTTTTATAACGAACTAACGATCAAGATCTTGGTGACTTCCAAGATGGCGATCAAGATTCCTCTGTTTTATAACGAACTGGTGATCTTGAATACGGAGATCAATATGCCTCCGTCATTTTATAACAAACTGGCGATCTTGAATACGGCGATCAAGATGCCTCCGTCATTTTATAACGAACTGGCGATCTTGAATACGGCGATCAAGCTGCCTCCATCGTTTTATAACGAACTGGCAATCAAGATCTTGGCAGTTTTCATTCTACAATCGGTGATACACCAGCGAGTAAGGATGATTAAAATAAACTGGAGAAATTTTATTAGAATAAACTGGCAATGATTACAATTGTATTGCCTAGGCAAGTTGACTTTTAAGGCGACCAGATATGTTACTGGTAATACTTTTTCAGATACTCGGCATTCCAAGGATGGGGGAGTGCTTTTCAAGCAAATAAGTCATTGGTCTAGATACCTTGATGACCTTATAAGGGCCTTCCTATGTTGGGTCTAGCTTTCCTTTGCATGGCTCTTTAGTAAATAGGGTAACCCTTCTTAGAATTAAGTCACCAGGTAGGAACGACCTATATTTGACTCTTTGATTATAATATTTGGCGACTTGGTGTTTATAAGCTACTTGGCGTATGCTTGCTCGCTCCCGTTTTTCATCAAGGAGGTCGAGGTTGAGTCTCAGCTCACTTTCATTATTATCTTTGTCGAAATTAGAGGTCCTAAAACTTGGCATTTCGATCTCGATGGGTATTACCAATTTGTCCCATAGACCATGGAGTAAGGTGTCTCGCTAGTAGGAACACTGCTCGTCGTATGATATGCACAAAGTATGCTTGGAAGGTCTTCTACCCGACTTTTGAATCTCTCTAGTCTCGTTTTCAGATTCCTTAGGATGGTTCTGTTAGTAACTTCGACTTGGTCATTGGCTTTGGGGTGACCAGGCGAGGAGAAATGATGTGATATGACAAGATTCGAACAAAATTGTTTGAATCCATCATTGTCAAATTGTCTGGCGTTATTCGAGATGAGAACCTTGGAAATTCCAAATCGGCATACGATACTTTTCTACATAAAATTCCTTGTATTCTTCTCGGTGATTTTGATAAGTGGTTCTGCTTCTATCCATTTGGTTAAGTAATCAATGGCGACGATCAAAAATTTTTTCTATAACGGTGCTTGAGGCAAAGGTCCCAGTATGTCAATCCTCCATTGGGCAAATGGCCATGGGCTAATTATTGGCACCATCTCAGTATGGGGGAGGTGGCTTACTGGTGCAAATCTCTGGCACTTTGTCACATTCTCTGGTGTACGTTATTGCATCACGTTCCATCTGAGGTCAGAAGTAGCCTTGCCGAATTGCTTTTCGTACTAGCGACCTCATCCCCGAATGATTTTCGCAAATGCCTTTATGAATCTCCCTCATCACATAATCGGCTTCGTCAGGTCGGAGACATCTTAGGAGAGGACCGTGAAAAGATTGTTTATACAAAATTCCATGAAAAAGGCAGAACCTCGCAGATCTATATCGGATCTTGCAAGCTTGGAGTTTATCCGTTGGCAGCATGTCATGCTGGAGGTAGGCGACGATATCATCCATCCATGTTGCGTTTGTTTCTGTTGGATAAACAGGTTTGATGATCTCAATAATTGGATTGGACAGGAATTTCAGAGGTATATTTTTATCTAATACGAAATTGAAAGTGGAGGCGAGATTGTCGAGGGCGTTAGCTTTTCTGTTCTCCTCTCTGGGGATCTGTCGAATGGTAAAGCTTTTGAATTTTTGAGTCATGCTTTTGACTTCATCTAAATAAGTTGTCATCCGAGTGTCCCTGGTGAGGTAGTCTCTCTGGACTTGGTTTGCCACTAGTTGAGAATCACTATAAGCGTCCATTGAATCTACTCCCAATCTGGTGGCGACCCTTAATCCAGTGAGGAGTGCTTCGTATTCGGCTTCGTTGTTGGTGGCTTTAAATCCAATCCGTATAGCGTACTCCATCTGTTGTTCAGACGGGATTTGGAGGACAAGCCCTGTACCACATCCATGCTGGTTTGAAGACCAATCTATAAATAACCTCCACCTCCCAACATCCTCGTCCGAGCTGCCGAGGTTCTCGTTCGAGCTTTGCAATGTTGGAATGCCTTTCTCCGTTCGAGCCACAAAGTCAACTAAGGCTTGGGCTTTTATTGCTATTCTTGGTTTGTAGTCAATATGAAATTCGCTCAACTCGATGGACTATTTCAAAAGTCTTCCTAAGATATCTGGTCATTGGAGAATTTATTTTAGTGGTTGGTCAGTCAACATGGTGATTGGATGGGCTTGAAAATAATGGTGAAACTTTCTAGCAGGGATCAGAAGGGCATAGACAAGTTTTTCTATCTTTACGTATCTATTCTCAGCATCCATCAAGATCTTACTAATATAATATACCGATTTTTGAACTCGATTTTCTTCTCGGATGAGCACAACACTTACTGCAGTTGGTGAGATGGATAGGTAAACAAACAACTCTTCGCCCATGGTCGGCACCACAAGTAAAGGAGGCGATCCCAGGTACTTTTTGAGTTGTTGGAATGCTCCTTTCGATTCTTCAGTCCATTGGAGTTTTTGATTTTGTCTTAGGATTTTGAAGAATGGCAAGCATCTGTTAGCCGATTTAGAAACAAATCGTTTGAGGGCGGCAATTCACCCAATTAGCTGCTGAACTTCATGGATATTTTTGGGCGAACTCATTTTGAGTAGAGCCTGGATCTGATCCGGGTTTGCTTCAATCCCTCGTTTGGTTACTAAAAATCCTAGGAACTTTACGGACGATACACCAAAATGCACTTAGAAGGATTTAACATCATCCGGTGTTTTCTCAGAATGTCAAAAGCCTCTTCAAGGTGGGCGATATGGTTGGCTACTTCAACACTTTTGACTAGCATGTCATCTATGTATACTTCCATGGTTTTTCCAATCAGTTCCTTGAATATCTTGTTTACTAATCTTTGGTATGTTTTTCCAGCATTTTTTAGACCAAAATGCATGACCTTGTAGCAGTACAAATCTCATTCTGTGATAAATGAAGCTTTTTCTATATCGGGGGAACATCTTGATCTGGTGATATTCCAAGAAGGCATCCATAAAACTAAGAAGCTCATGCTTAGATGTGGCGTTGACTATTAAATCAATTTTTGGCAAAGAAAAACTATCCTTTGGGCACGCCTTGTTGAGATCAGTGAAATCAACGCATACTCTCCATTTTTCCCTTTTTAGGGGCGATGACAACATTGACTAGCCACTCCGGGTAATAGGCTTCTTTGATGACATTGACTTTTATGAGTTTGGTCACTTCTTCTTTAATAACTCTTAATCGCTCGGGAGCGAATTTCCTTCTTTTCTGGCGAACTGAAGGATGTTCGGGATTGGTATATAATCTATGCATGGCGACTTGGGAATCAATACCCGAATGTCACCCTGCGACTAGACAAAAACGTCATAATTTCTTTTTAAGAATTCCACTAGCGCACAACATAATTCGTTGGTAAGTTCAGTTTCGATCATAATGTGGCGATCAGGATATCTTGGATGTATGGAGATCGAAGTTGTTTCTTCAAGGGGTTTGGTGTTTTCAGTTTCTCGGGGATCCAGCAAGACAACCTGTTCCACCTCGTCCCTCAGAGGTTCCATCTCGCCATATCGATCAGTAATTGCTATTGGATATTTGGGGCTGGGAAGGTTTCAATCTTCATAGCTGAAATGAAACATTGCCTAGCCACTTTTTGGTCGTCTCTTACTTTGCCCACCCCCGTTGAAGTGGGAAACTTCATTTTTAGGTGGTAGGTTGAGATAATCGCCTTAGTTTTGCCTAGAGTTGGGCGACCTAAAATCGCATTGTAGGGGGAAGGACAATCTACCACGATGAAGTCTTGCTAAACGGTAGTTTGGCAAGGCTCAGTTCCCAGGGTTACTGGCAACTTAACCCATCCGAGCAGATGAGTCACATTTCCTCCAAAGCCCACCAAGGGCGTAAGGAAGGGGTGTAGTTTATCGAGTCCTATCTTCATTTTTTTGAATGCCGAGATGAATAGGATATCAGCTGAACTACCATTGTCAACCAAGATTCTTTGGACATTGAAATTGGTCATGATGGTTGAAACAACCAAGGCATCGTCGTGAGGTAAATGCAAACCTTTCAAATCATCATTGTTGAATGTGATCGGCGGGTGAACATCGGTCATTGGCGAGGAGAGGTTATATACTTCTTCGGACGCCCTCTTGGCACTTCTGGCATACCTTTTTCTAGACGAATTCGAACTTCCCCCGGACCCAAATCCTCCATAGATCACTTGTATATCTTCAGTAGTTGGTCGGTTGTCGTCGTATCTCCTTTCTGGTGAATTGGGTGGTGGGTGATCACTGACATACTTCCTCAGATATCCTCGTTTGATAAAGTCGTCTATTTGTTCCTTCAGATGAAAACAGTCTTCTGTGTTATGGCCATGGTCTCGGTGAAACTCGCAATACTTATTCTTGTTTCTCTTTTGAGGATAAGTTTTGATTTTCGAAGGCCACTTGACGAATTCTTTGTGCTTAATTTCTATAAGAACTTGGGCGATTGGAGCATTGAGAGGGGGTAACACCAATTCTGTACGGCGAGGTGGGGTGCGAGGTCGCCTTTTGTTGGTCCGTCTTGAGTCTCGGTTGGGCTTCTTGTTCCTCGGTTCGTCATCCCTGTAATTAGATTGCCTTGTATCAGACTCTTTTCTTTTATGATCATCTTTTCCTCTTCGCCTTCATTTGGCCTCGGTCAATTCTTTCACGGCGATGTACTTATCAGCTTTACTTTGAGAACGGACAATGTTTCTTAAATATTTTTGGACAGGGAGTCTAACAAGGGACCAAGGCGAAGTCCCTCCATCATTGCCATATGACTACTTTGTCACTGGGATCTTCAACTTCCAATACAGCTTGGTTAAACCATTTCACATAATCCTTCAAGTTCTCCATTTCTTTATAGTGAATGGTGAAAAGATGGGACACATTTTTCTGCCTGATCCTGCAGCTCATGAAATTGGCGACGAATAGCCTACTCAAATTGCCAAAGGAATCAATGGTTCCAAGAGATAATTTGCGGAACCACGACCTCGCCGACCCCTTAAGTGTAACGGGAAAAGCCTTGCACATGATTTCGTCTGAGTACCCTTGGAGAGACATCAAATTTTTATAAGAATCTAGGTGATCCATAGGGGCTGTTTTCCCCACGTAGACTTTGAGCTTTTGAACCTGGATGACACTCTGGCTCTTAATATTCTTTGAGTGAAAGGTGGCTCAGTTTGCCTAATCAAGGCGTCTACAGTTATTGGAGTGTTGGTCCCCGTGTTGATGGCATCTTGGCGGGCGTATAGATCCCTGATCTTTTGAGATGTGGAATTGTCTCGGTGCCTCGGCAATTGATCGACCCGATGAGGAGACCTCCCTCTTTTGATTTCCTCGCCTTCTAGCCCTGGAGTTTTGCTGGATGATCGCGATGTTAATGAAGAGGAGTTCCTTTCTCGTCAGGGGCAGGGACTAGGAGAACATCGCCGCCTATCTCGCCCTGTACTACGGTGGCTTTGGAATTCATTGTTACCCGAGAGATGAGAGCGACGAGGAGACGCCGGAGGAGGAGGTGGCGGGTTATTCGAAGTAAGGTGCTGAAGTAAGAGGGTGTTATTTTTGTTCATGATTCTCATTTGTTCAGTCATACCGTGTATCTCACGGTGAAGGCCCTCTAGATCTGGAGCTTGACTGGTATTGGCCATTGGACGAGCTCTGTTATCTAAAGGGTTGCTAGTGCTTGGTTTGGATAATAATTGATTGCACAAGTGTATAGGATAAAGAGAACTATTGTTCCCATAGACGGCGCCAAACTGTTGTGGTAAAAATCTGAGAGAGCAACCAACAGTCAGAATTGCTCCTCGACCCCGGCACTGGACCTCGATTTAAATTGGGTGACCTGCACAGCGGCGACCTGCACATTAGTGAACAAAAGTAATCGGCCGGAGTGAGGCCGCTCAAAACCCCTCCGGCGTATGAATCAGACCAAGGCAATCAGGAGATAAGTTAAGACAATATAGGCGAGCACAATAGTAAATGTGTGTGTGGTGCCTGTGTTGAGCATACCTTTTTGTAATGAGGGAACGACCTTTATATAGATGGAGTAATGAGCCGTGTAGATGAATTACAACGAGTTTCTCAGAAGGATAAG
>BRYE01000001.1:13022957-13032957 GCA_030159115.1 Actinidia arguta var. hypoleuca
CCATAAGTATCAATTAAGTCCGGAAGCTAACGAGAGGAGCTGAAAGTCATAATATCTAGTTCTATGGTTCATAACAGGGTCGCACATTCAACCGTTAGAAAACCCCGGTGCGAATAAATGGATTATCGATGTGTAGCTAGGCTTGCACAGTATAAAAAAGTCAATTTTACTGCATAGTTATTTATAAGATTTCGTTTTGTTTTGTTTTGTTTTGTATAGTATATCCTCTATTAGTTTGTAAACGTCATTTTACCTACTAAAACAAAACAAAAAAAAGTCTTAAAAATATGGAATCTAATCGTGTTCTGTATATTTAGATGTGAGAACTAGACGTTTATGAAATTTAGATAGAGAGCCCCACCCGCCACCTATATGAATGGTTGGTTTGTTAAGTTTAATACTTCAAACATATTGTACCTTCCAATTGCCATCCCGTTTGCAAATTTTGAGCAAAGTAGCAAATTGTGAAAAATTTGGTGGACTAATGCATTACGTTTTAAATAGAAAGAAGGCAGAGGTACAATGAGCCAGTGCATTGAGAGGAGGATGTACTATTCTTGTACTACTCAATGATGTTACACTTGTATCTATATTATAAATCACAATTTATTTTAAATCTCAAATCTATCTCTCGTTATTTATAATTAAAATTTATTTGAATTAATTAAATGGATGAGATTTCACCTGATACTATTTTTTTTCCTCACAAACTTATCACTCCATTCCTCACATAGATTTAATCCAAAATCACAACTTATTTTGAATCTCAAATCTATCTCCCGCTATCTACGAGTGAAATTCATTTAAGTTAATTCAACGGCTAAAATTTCACCTGATACTATTTTTTTCCTTCCTAAAGCTATCATTTTTTTCTTTTCAAAAGTGTGGGCTCCACATAGGTTATAATCCAATAGTTAGAAAACCTTTAATAATGAGCATATGTTTTACCCATTTGATCATTTTTTTAGTGGGACCCACATCCCAAAAAGTAAAATACACCTTTTTTTTTCTTCTCATTTTTGATTTTTTTCGTGTTTAATAATTTTTTATTATATAATTAAAATTTTATATTATTTTAGTTATTTTGACAATAAGGGTCTAAAAATATAAAAAAATATTTAATTTAGAGATAAAAATAATTTTTTAATTTTCGTGAACTTCCTTTTAAATTAGATAATTTTTTATATTTTTAGAATCTTTTTATCAAGAGAAACCGAAAAAGTATAAAATATTAATTAATCGGTAAAAAAAATTCAGATCGCCAATACTCGTACCAAATTATGAGCAAGCTATACATTCTCCACCTCGCCTGTGGGCGAGGATAATAAATGGTCATCCAAAGACTCCGTCTCTAGTAGGAGTCCCTCTCCTTCACGATTCCTATAATTGCGAGATATAGAGATATGGCAATCTCCTATATTTACTCCAATATCTCCGGAATATATTTCCATGCTTAGTCGTCCGAAGATCACGCCGTACTTCTTTACACAGCTCTCCATTCTCCAACTATAAAAAGGCCGCTCTAGTACCAAAACGAGTGGCGAATAGACATACTCGGGCCTCTGCCCCAAGCTCCAATACAACGGAAGTTCTTGATCGTCGCCGTTGATTATTTCACCAAATGGATAGAGACTGAACCTCTCCCAAAATCACTGAGAGGAATGCCAGGAATTTTGTATGGAAGAGCATTGTGTGCCGATTTGGAATTTTCAAGGTTATCATATCGGACAACGCCAAATAATTCGACAATGAGGGATTCAAAATGTTCTGCTCAGACCTCGCGATCTCCCACCATTCCTCCTCGCCTAGTCACCCTCAAACAAATGGTCAAGTAGAAGTCATCAACAGAACAATCTTGAGGAATTTGAAGGCAACTTTAAAATTCGACAGATCCCTGGATAGGAGAATAAGAAGGCTGATTCTTTGGCCAACCTCGCATCAGCCTTTGATTTCATCTCGGATAGTAGTATACCACTAGAGTTCTTGCCCAAGTATTGAGATCGCCAAAACTGTTTGTTTGGCAGAAGCAGAACTGATGTGGACAGATGATATTATTACTTACCTCCAAAATGGAACATTACCACCTAACAAGCTCAAAGCTCCCCAGATCCAGTATCGATCTGTCAAATTTTGTCTCCTTCATAGAATTCTGTACAAGAGATCCTTCTCGGGCTCATTCCTACGATATCTCTGACCTAAATAAGTAGAATATGTACTTGGAGAAATTCATGAAGGCGTATGTGGGAACCACTCAGGAGCAAGGTCACTTATTCGAAAGGTAGTTCGCCAAAGTTATTTCTGGCCCTAGATGGAGCGAGATATGGCAGCGTACACTAGGAAATGTGATAAGTGCCAGAAATTTGCTCTAGTAAGTCATCTCCCCCATATCAAGATGGTGTAAATAACTAGCCCATGGCCGTTAGCCCAGTGGAAAATAGACATACTCAGACCTCTACTCCAAACTCCATTACAATGGAAGTTCTGGATTGTCGCCATTGATTATTTCACCACGTGGATAGAGGTTGAACCTCTCGCCAAAATCACTGAGAGAAATGCCAGGAATTTCGTATGGAAGAGCATTGTGTGCCGATTTGAAAATTTTAAGGTTATCATCTCGGACAACGCCAAGTAGTTTAACAACGAGGGATTCAAAATATTCTGCTCAAACCTCACGATCCCCCACCATTCCTCCTTGCCTTATCATCCTCAAGCAAATGGTCAAGTGGTAGTCACCAACAGAACACTTTTGAGGAATCTAAAGGCGAATTTTTTACTCGATAGATCCCTAGAGAGGAGAATAGGAAGGCTGATGGTTTGGCCAACCTCACCTCAGCCTTTGATTTCATCTCGGATAGTAGTATACTATTGGAGTTCTTTCCCAACCCAAGTATCAAGATTTCCAAAACTGTTTGTTTGGTGGAAGTAGAACCGACGTGGATGGATGATATTATTACTTACCTCCAAAATGGAACATTACCACCTGACAAACTCCAAGCTCTCCAGATTCAGCATCGATCTGCCAGATTTTGTCTCTTTCATGAAATTTTGTACAAGAGATCCTTCGACGATGTTTTTGACCTGAAGAAGCAGAATATGTACTTACAGAAATTCACGAAGGCGTATGTGGGAACCATTTAGGAGCAAGATCACTTGTTCGAAAGGCATTTCACCAAGGTTATTTTTGGCCCCAGATAGAGCAAGATGCGGTAGTGTACACCAAGAAATGTGATATGTGCCAGAGATTTTCTCCAGTAAGTCATCACCCCTATATCGAGATGGTGTCAATAACCAGCCCATGGCCATTTACCTAGTGGCGAATACACATACTCGGACCTTTGCCCCAAGCTCCATTACAATGGAAGTTCTTGATCGTTGCCATTGATTATTACACCTAGTGGATAGAGGCTGAACCTCTCGCCAAAATTATTGAGAGGAACGCTAGGAATTTCGTATGGAAGAGTATTGTGTGCCGATTTGGAATTCTTAAGGTTATCATCTCAGACAATTCTAGGCAATTCGACAATGAGGGATTCAAAATGTTCTGCTCGAACCTCGCGATCTCCCACCATTCTTCCTCGCTTGGTCATCCTCAAGCAAATGGTCAAGTGGAAGTTACCAACAGAACAATCCCGAAGAATTTGAAGGTGAGGTTAGAAAAATTGAAAAGCGAATGGGTTGAAGATCTACCGAGCATACTCTGGGCATACCTTATAACGAGCAGAATCCCTACGGTCGAGATACCATTTTCTATAGTACATGGGATAGAGTTGGTTATACTAGTAGAGATAGAAATGCCGAGCTTTAGGACCTCCTATTTCAATATGGAGAATAATGAAATTGAGTTAAGGCTCAACCTTGATCTCCTAAACGAAAATAGGAAGAAAGCTGAGGTACGCCAAAAAACTTACAAGCACCAGGTCACCAAGTACTACAACCGGAGAGTCAAGCATAGATTTTTTCTTCCTGCCGATTAGTCCTAAGGAAAGTCACCCTATCTACGAAGGAGTTGAATGTCAGAAAGCTCGGTCTTACGTGGGAAGGCCCCTACAAAGTTACCAAAGTGTCCAAACCAAGAACGTATTGGCTGGATGACATGAATGAAAAGGCACTACCTCACCCATGGAACACCGAGCACTTGAAGAAGTATTACTAGTGAATCTGCTAGTCGCCATGATAAAATATCAAAGGGAAAATCAAGATTAGAGCCAAGGTAGTACCTGGCTGATAACATGAAAGAGCCTTGTGGCTGTCTGATACAGAGTTAACTACTTCACCTTCTCCTTGTCAGTAGATGGAATCACTCCCCTCAAGATCGTCTCCGCCATGAAGGGACTGCTTAGAATAGAGGCTTTAGGTCCTAAGACAATACCAAGGATGGCTGAGGTGCCCTCCTCGGGCTTTGATGCAGAAGTGACTCTTGAGCTCGCCACATTGTTGGGTTTTACCATCTTCTTCTTAACTTCGGGCACCGGGGCAGTCTCCTTCCCCTTGGAGCTGTCAGTAGCCTTGCCCTTCTTGTTAGGTGATTGGACTGCATAATTGTAGTCCAAGCGCCGTTAAATCGACTTAAATTGACCCTAAATTAGTTTAATTATATATTTTTATCGTGTTTCGTACGTAAAGTCGTATTTGAGTTCATTATAAGAAAATATTGATAAAAAAGTGAATTTAAAGTCATAAAAGTGATCTGGAGTGCAGGCATGTATATCAAGGACATTATCGAGATTTGTCTCGAGAATTATGGAAGTTTTTACTTGTAACTCGAAATGAAATAAAAGACATGCCGTTGAAAAGATCTCACAAAGTTATGCAAATTCATGTCTAACGAGCATCGCGAGAATTAGACTCCGAAGACTCTAAAATGGGGTATGAAGAAGATAGAAACAAATCAAAGAAGGGCAAAATTGTACTTAGCATTCGAATTCCAAAAAGACAAAGGAACTGAGTTGAAACGCTAATAAATTTTTCTAAAAAAACTGTTTTGGTATTTTGGCCATCACTTTTTACTTAGATGTCTGAGATATGATTTTTAATGCGTTGGAAAGAAGACTTCAAGGACTACAACTTTATCTCTAATAAGAATTATCTAAATCGATCTCTAAAGTGATCAAAATTGATATGGAACAGACGGGTAAGAAGAAAACTGAGCAGGAATTCTAATCCGCTAGGACTCGAATTGTGTAGCCTATATATACTTCCTTACTATTTTGTGAATGGGATACATTATTTTTTAGAATTTTTTATAGCCTCTTAACTTAGTTTTTTTATAGTTTTCAATAGTTTTGTAATTTATTACATTAAATTTAACACTTATTCAATTTGATTTATGATTTTATTCAATTACGTGCGTTATTCTATAATTTTTTTACCATTAATTTATGTTCTTTAATTTTTAATTATTCATATCAGTACTCATATTTCAGAATATTTTTCATATTTAATTATTTATTTTTCATAGCCATGCGTAGCTAATTTTTTCAACCCGGGATCGATTGTGAAGATCGATTGAGGATCGAGGATGAACAATGGAGGTAAAATACTATCCACCATTAGATCTTTTTGATTTTTATTCTTCTTCTTCTTTGTTCTAAATACTTTAGAAAACTTGAGTATCCTATTATGTTCGGTAACGCATATGCATGAATTGCTGATTCAGTATATACGTTGCCTTGTAATGTTTATGCATGAGTTGGGTTCAGTATATGTGCTGCGTGAATCGATGATGTACGACCATGATTAAAATAACTAGATTTATTTTAGAAATTGAAGATTGTAAGAATAAGTATTTTTAAAATTTAAATCTTTCGAATTCGAGACTCACGACGTAGTCGAAGGATTTGAGTTCTACGAAGCCTCCATTGGAATTCCGAGAAACTCGATTGGTTAGATCAATTGATTCTGAGTTGTTTTTAATATTAAATTTTAAATTAATTTTTAATTACTTTCATAATTTAGATTTAATTTAAATCAATTAAAAACCAAAAATATAATTTTTATTTTTCTCTTTTTGAAGTATAAGCTAGGATTACGTTAGGATTGCATCGTAGTATTTTTAATATTTTGCGTTCACCTTGGCACTACTCCTCGTGGGATCGATACTCGTACTTCGAGTTTATTACTACTTAGCGACCCATACACTTGCGGTAAGGAATTCACTTCTAGAGCGAAGACAAGTTTTTGAGGCGAGTAGGTGGAGTACTCTCTCAGGTATTTCTCGCCAATCACCACCCCCTTCGTGGGATGGACCTCGCCACCAAGCTTTCGCATTTGGATTCCTCAAACTCTTAGTCGAGTTTCTTCAAGTTGATTATTTTTGACATTCCTGCAAAATAAATATCGACATCAGAACAAAAAAGAAGAGAAAAACTTTAAAAAGAATACCATCCGATTTGAGCTCGGAGGGGAGCCATGATTTTGACATGACTCTTGGAGTCTCGACTTCTAGAGGAATTCTTTTAGGAAACTCTTGGTTATCTCTCGAGATGAAATTTTTTTTTTCTTCCATCCCTTGACGTTGCTGGGATATCCTTTGACTTTAGGGACTTCTTTGACTTTACGTTAAAGTATAGCCATCCTTGATCTGGCTTTGATTCTTGTTAAGGCTGAACAGGTTCCTAAACTCAGAAAGGGAGATGGTGTACTTGTGAGCTCTCCACAACACTATCATGCAAACAACACTATGCCATGTGATGGGAACAAGTTGAGTAGGACAAATGTTGTAGAATTGCAGAATCATTCTGATTGTGGAGTGAATGGGGAGGCGAAGACCAGCGTGAAAAGTGGCCTCATAAAAGGCCACCTCACCAGGGCAGGCAGAGCCAATAGTTTCACCCGCCTCGGGAAGTCTTATTTGAATGTTTGATGGAATAAAGCAAGACTCCCTAAGGTGATCTAAATCGTCTAGGGTCATGATATTCTCTTCCTTCTCGAGTGAGGGAAGAGGGATTCCTGGGGGACTACCCTCTTAACTAGAGAAATCTCTCCTAGGCGAAGAGAAAAGTATGCTGACCTCATCCTCACGTATGATTTCTAGCCTAAATGGTCAGATATCCAAGATGATAAGGAATTTTTTGAAGCTCCTAGATCGGTTCTACGGGACATACACTTCAAAAACAAAAGTAAAAATTAAAGTGAGTTAACACTTACTGAGCTAAGGGCGAAGAGGTGATCACGATCAGAGGCGAGGTAAAAATTAGAACAAGAACAACAGATCGATAGCAGAAAAAAAAGAGTACAAATGAGTGGGGGGACCAGGGTACAAAAGAGTACAAAAGAGTACCATGCTATTTATAAGAAATAGCATGGGCTGAGATCTATCTACTCCAACGACTAAGATCACGTGACTCTTTGAGTTCCGAGCTCATAATCGTCGTTCCCGCCAAAATGGTCATTCCGCCATTAAAGCACTCTTACACGTGTCTATCTGTGAAGGCTTGCTGTCATTGCATGTTGACATCATCATAATTGAGTCATTTGATCTGCTACTCGAAGATCCCTTGAGTAGGGGGGATACTGATGTGGGGTGAATTCACCACTTCCCATACAAGTTATTTATCTCGCCATATAAATTTCAGGTCACCAATGCTCACACCAAATTATGAGCAAGCCATACGTTCTCCACCTCGCCTAAGGGCAAGGATGATAAATGGTCACCCAAAGACTTCGTCTCTAATTGGAGTCCCTCTCCTTCACGACCCTTATAATTGCGGGATATTCTCCATATGGCAATCTCCTATGTTTACTCCAATATATTCGGGATATACTTTCATACTTAGCTGTCCTAAGATCACGCCGTATTTTTCTTACACGGCTCTCCATTTTTCAACTATAAAAAAATCGCTCTCCCATTATGAAAAGATACGATTTAACTTTACATACAAGCACTTATAGTCCTGCTTTTTTATTGTTTAGCTTGTGTTAGCCTTGGTCTGATCTCCACGCTGGAGGAATTTTGAGTGGCCTCACCCCGGCTAGTTACGTTTGTTCATCTGCACAGGTCGTCTGAGTTGTTTTCAAGGTCTGGTACCGAGGTGAAAGAGTGATTCTGACTGTTGATTTCTCGCCCCCAGTTTTCTACAACAACACTAATAACACTAGGGTGTATATAATTAAGATGAAGTCAGGGATTTAGGCGCGGTGACACCGTATTTCTCCGTTCGGGAATTTCAGTATTTCTCCTATACCTGCTCCAACTTGGCGGCAAATCGAGATATAAATGCCCTCATATAGTAAGTTTGGTTTTGGTATTCATATATAAGATGCATGTAAAATTGCCACCTTACTATTAAAAGTGAGATTCAAATTGTTCTATTTTTTTCCCGCTTTTCAATTAGTAGTAGAAAATAGGTGCCTCCTGCTACCCATTTGGCAAGTCCAATTTTTTGGGCGTTAGAAATATAACATACAAAATCACTGAAAAAGCCAACTTAAAATGCCTCCAACCAAATCCCAAAAGTTTAGTTTGCCAAACAGGACCTTGACATCAATAACTTGAGATTCCAAAATTGTCAACCAAATTCCATAGAGCCACATGTTTTTTATTTAATATATAATCCTACCTGATTACATTCAATCACCATCAAGGGCCTTGTGGTAAAATATTGGGGTCTTCAACAAAAGTTGTACAGTTGTTTTTAATTTGGGCCCAACTTGGCCATTTCCTTTGTACCCAAGAATTAAAATATATGGCCCAACATTAAACTACTGAAAACATCAATGTCTCTGTAATTGAGTTATATGAAACTGTTTTGGTAAAAAAAAAAACTGATGGTCCAACTTTTCAAAGAAGCAGCTTTTCTTTGTTTTTTTTTTCAATTCGTAGGAGATTATATAACATGATAATGGATAATTATGCCAAAGTGGATAACAACTACAAGGTCAACACAAGAAATGGATAAGAAACAAACAACTCAAGAAAGCCCTATAATATTTAATCCTTGCATTTGACAAGAATTGATCCCAATTTTTTTCCTTGACAAATCTTAGATCCAAATGTGGCCTTAAAGATTTTGGAAATGGAGTTAAGAATTCTTGAAGGAGTTTGTCAGCTTTGGAGAGTTGTGTAAGGCATCTATGGAAAGTCCAATTGAATGAAATGAGCCAAAATTTGGATAGAATTTGCATTTGTTTTGTTCCACTTTTGAGGGCTGTTTGGACCGCCTATAGTTTGCTAGGATGAACTAGAGGTCTCCTAAGATCACAGTGTTTTTTAAATCATTTGGATGGTGTTATAATTTCACAAGGAAAAGGGCATCAAACCACATTCCAAAAAATAATATTTCTTTCCAACATATCCTAAAACTGGTTTCACTTTGCAAAACAAATGAACTTAAAAAGGGTTTTAAATCAACTGATCAAGGAATATAGATGAGAAAAATAACCATCTGGTTACCCCACAATGAGACTTCAAATATTATTTTTAATATAAAACGTTTGTTTAGAGAATTTATTATTGTTACAATTTCAACCCAAATCTCTATTTTCAAAAAATTAAAAATTAAAAATTGAACTAAATCATTCCTCTATTTTCATTCCAAAACTTACCCACAATATTTCAAAATTCAATCATACTTCAAAGTTCTCTAAAAAAATTCAAATTACTTCTTTCTTAAAAAGTCTCATTATATCTTTTTCATAGAACAAATTTTGTGAAATTAGATTTACAATTTGAACGTTATACATGTTTCATCGAATTATATTAAGATTGAAAAATAAAAATAGAGACGGATCTTTATTTTTTGAGTGGCCTCTTAATATAATTCAATGTTTCAACTTTCTTGTCATCCATCGTTTATCAAATGACATGATTTATGCTTACAGGCTATCCTAATATATGGTGATAATCATAGTGGACATCGGGGCAGATCCTCTCGTACGTCCTAGCCTTTTTGCTGGTAGCTAGCATAATTAATTGTCAAAATAATTATTTTAATTAATGAAAAATGTCACATCATGTAATTGGGAGAAAAATTGATGAGAAAAAAAGAATATGAAAATTTCG
>BRYE01000001.1:13062957-13085457 GCA_030159115.1 Actinidia arguta var. hypoleuca
AATATTTTTGTCTCTTCCGCTCCTTTTGACCTAATTCATTCTAATATTTGGGGGCCTTCACCCACTTTTACTATGGGAGATTCCAAGTACTTTGTTACATTTGTGAATGATTTCTCTCGATATACTTAGCTTTACCTCTTAAAGAATTGATCCCAATTACAACAAACCTACTATGACTTTGCTCGCATAATCAAAACTCAGTTTTTCCGTGATATCAGGGTCTTTCGCTTAGATAATGCTCAAGAATACTGTGAAATCTCATTTCTTGCCTTTCTACGAGCACATGGCACTCTTTCCCACCTCTCTTGCCCTGGTACCTCTCAACAGAATGGGCGGGCAAAACGTAAACACCATCATTTGCTTGATACTACTTTTGCCCTGCTAATTTCTTCTGGCTGTCCTAAGATTTTAGAGAGAAGCTGCTCTCACCACTACTTACACTATTAACCGGGTTCTAACACCCATTCTTGGTAACCTCACTCCATACGAGTGTCTATATGGTATCCCTCCCGATTATCATTCCCTTTGTGTCTTTGATTGTGTCTACATGTGTATTTCTATTGTATATATCCTAGGGGTAAATTAGTCTTTTTGCCTTTAATAGTTTGTCTATTTATATTCCTCTATATATGTAACTTTTGATTAATTTCTTCAATATACAAGTTTTCTCTCTCTATATATATACTTTCAACACTATATATATATATGTGTGTGTGTGTGTGTGTGTGTGTGTGTGTAAGAGAGAGAGAGAGAACTTGTTAAATTGAGAGGGCTTGGGTTTGGTGATGATCACACTATGAGCAAGACGAACTAAAGGATTCATTGGGGGCATCATCACCCTAACATTTTAAAAATATTTTAGTTTTATAGTAATTTTAGTTATGAATATTCTTGAATTATATAGTTTCGCTACACAAGTTAAATAGGATGAAATTAGTATTTTATTTTATATGTATGATACAAATTACATATACAATCGACTCTCCAAAGTTTAAATCTTGCATTCATCCTTAACCATGTGAGTCTCATCCTGGCTTCATGATGCAATCGATCGTAACCGCTCATAAACATGTGGGCTCTCCAAGTATATAATCCACACAAAAAAATCAGATTGGTTCGATATTAGTAGTAGCTATATGATCAACTACATCTTTGTTATAATTTATTCTCAAGGTCATGCTTGCCATCTATTTTTCTCAATAGAAATATATATGACATGATCACGTGGTCACTATTGTCACATCAACTTAATTTTTTTTTATACAAATGATCTATTTGGTGAAACATATAATATGAACGATTTTGTCAACATAATTAGACGTAGAGTGGGCCCATATCCAGGGCGGAGGCAATTAAGAACTAGGGGGCACAAGACCACCTAAATTTTGGAGTATTACTACTAATACCTCTATGTCTAAAGAATGTACATCAATTTGACCGCTATATAATTATATTAGTGTCCATCCTAAATTAATTTAGATTCCATATATTTTTTTAGTTTTGCAAGAAAGCCCTGCTTATAGACTAAAATGAAAATATCATAAGAGTGAAAAGAAAAAAATACAACTTTAATAAATTAATTTATGATTCTATTACTGTTACGAAAACTTTTAGTAATATGAAATTAATATTTTTAACTTACATGATATTTATCATATTCTAAACAAGACGTGTAAAACTAAATTTTTTCTAACATATATCCTACTTAAGTCCGATTCCTCTTTCAAATCTTATTAACACTCCGTCTCTCTCTGTCTGAAAACATATTCTACCCATTCTTCTTGCAAATTTCTCTCTCTGTCTAGTAAAATTAGAGTTTTTATTTAATTCAATTTTGTGTTTTCATTTTGGTATGAACTAATTGATTTTGATTTCATGTAGTTATATTTTAATTACTATTATTATTATTATTTGTAATATTTTAACAAAAATATTATAAATATTGTGATTCAAAATCCTGGCTTTGCCACCACTGCCCCCCTATCTACAAAGTCTCAACACATGATTTTACCCAAATTTTGGTGGTGAAGAGTGAGAAGAAGAACAAGATATGTCTTGAGACCTTTTATTGGTTGAGGCCGCAAATCTGAGAGGCCCCTATCATGTTCCTCACCGCATCGGCAATTTCCATTATACGGTACAACCCGACTTTGTTGTACATTTATTAATTCCTTATTTATTAATAAATTTCATATTTTCTGGTAAAAAAAACATAGTGTAAGGGGACAAATCATACAATGACAAACCTATCCTTGCTAGGGCAATGGCATCCGTTGAGCTATCGCTATAAGGGTAAGCTCGGTGGCCCTCTGCGCCGGAGCTCGGTGTGGACACTTGAACATTGGCCTTGCTAGGGTGAAGACATCTGCCAAGCTTTCGCTACAGAGCAAGCTCGGGGACCTCCGGGCTGGAGCTCGTGGCAGTCACACTAAAGACAACCATCGTTTGGGCTAAAAGCCATCATTAACTACGAGTTGTCGCTGCTCAGCAAGCTTAGAATAATAACCGCGTTGGAAGCTCAAACGAGATGCAACGGTCGACGGTGATCCCAAGGAATGTCAGGAGACAGAAAATGACTTACACGTCAGAATTCCTTCTAACAGCCCCTACACCCGGATGGAAATGTTGGTCGTTGATGATGAGCTACTAGCCAAGTTGTAGGGGCTTGGCTAGGTCAGTCGCCTACTCACTGACACAACAGTCAGCGTGTAGAGGTACGCGCCGAGCTGCAGTCTGTCGAGTGATAAGAAAGCTAGCGCGTCAACCCACACGCTAAGCTAGGATTATAAAAGGAGAATTGTTGTTCTCACAAAGGTATGCGCAACCTTTCTATTAGAACTTACATACACTTTCTCTATAAATATTTTCGGATGTCTAACTTGACTATAGGAGGGCCGTTTTTCAGAAATAATTTCGAAGACCGGTCTCACTGTTTCTGTGATTGCAGTTAGGGCATTGCTGGTTGATCAGACGACGGGTTGAAGCTACCTATGCAATCGTAGAATCATCGCAAGTGTATATCCTCGATTTTCTCTCTTCTCATCTTACAACAACCCCACAGTCCCGCTATGGACTGTTTACGTTGATCACATGGACCAACATCTCACCAGCCATTTGGAAACCAAAAAAAAATTAAGAAAATAAAATAAAATTAAAGAACTGTTGAAAATAAATATAAAAAAAAAAGTTCAAAGAGAGGAAAAACAAACCTCCCATTCTGAACATTGTATGATTGAACGTAGTTTTGTGCGGATGATATATGTGAAGTTCCATCCGCACTTTCACATCCATCCAACACAACCCACGGTTAAGTTTTCAAACTCTTTTCAGTTTTCACCAGCAGAAAATATGGAGAGAGAAAAATTGCAAAAAGCACCCACACGGCCACACATCAAAAAGTGGGTGGGTCCTACCATGAGGTGCAAAAAACAAATCATCCACTGTAACTAGTGAACGCGTTGACTGCTTCATCACGAAATTTAAGGACTGAGAATATGCCGACAATCTCTATACTTTACACATACGTGAAAAAATATCTACATAAATGTATATTATACTAGTAATAATATACAAATAGAAATTTTATACAAGAAGCTTTTTATTGCAGGTGATTGAATACGAGTCTTCCACTTCCGATCAAATGCTCATCCAGATAATTTTGTTTATCAGAACATCATCGACATGCCATTCTTGTGAAGTTTTGGGTGAACATAGCATTTTCCCAATAATATATATATATATACAAAAAAAATACACAGAATGATGAAATTGAATGTGAGACTTTCACTTTTAAACAAAACATCCATCAATATAATTTGTAATTACTAAAAGATGAAATACACTGATCACCCCTGAAGTTTTTAATTAATACACAAAGCACCCCTGTTATTTGAAAAATAACAGTGACTCACCCTGAGATTTAAAACTTGTAATAAATTTTTTTCATTTTACACTAATCACCCCTGAAATTTCAGTTAATATATAAAGCACTTTTAACGTCAATCGTCCGTTAGCAAGATTGACTGCCTATACATAACGTCAACTGAATAATAGTTGAACTACCATATATACCATTCTTTTTTATAGTTACTATATATTCCACAAGGATGTTGATTGAATGACTAAAAAATAATAGTATTTTAGACATAAAGACATGAAAAATATATGATCGATTTTTATCACTATTTTAAACAGATTAATAACGAAAATGGTATAAATGATACAATTAAATAGTTAATGAGTCAATATGATTCACTTTTTTGCCATTCAATCAATATCCTTATGGAGTATATATAGTAATTTTATCATAAACAATGGCATATATGGTATTTTAATCACTATTCAGCTGACGTCACGAATAGACAGTCAATTTTTCTAACGGACGATTGACGTCAAGGATGCTTTGTATATTAGTCCGGAACCTCAGAGGTGATTAGTGTAAAATGGGGAGAATCTATTACAAATTTTAAATTTTAGGGGAGGTCATTGTCATTGTTCAAACGTCAAGGGTGCTTTGTGTATTAGCTCGAAATCTCAAGAGTGGTCAATGTATTTCACCCTTACCAAAATTCTATCGTTGTATCATTCTTGAGGGTTTTCCATACAAAATTTCTGTAAGAATAGTCTTTTCTTACCAATGTACATACAAAAAATATATATGTCGTATATAGAATAATATGACTGAATGTGGATATTTTACTTTCAAACAGATACGCATTAAGATAGTATTTATTTATTGAAATGTCATTGACTTATCATTTTTATAGAGCTTTATATATATATATATTCTTTAAGAATAGTATTTTTCATAGTTATATTTGAAAAATGTTATGAAGAATTTGTGAGTCTACTATAGTTTACCACCACCTTTGTTGGATTTGAACACATGGGTGCCCATGCCGGTGCCGCTGCCTATTACACGGCCGCCACACGGTAAAGAGGAGTGAGAATTAGGGCATTGCATTTATTTCACAAGTACATTTTGCAAACAACAATGCTATACCATTTATTTACTTTAACAAGTACATGTGATAAATAAAATGTGATGCGTATATGTAATTATTATGCGTAATTTTATTGCTTTGTAAAGTATTTTTTATTGGTACGTACGTGATACCTCAGTCTCCAAATATCTTTATTTGTGTGTTTCAAGTATATGCCCGCTCACATATCAATGTACTTTGAGATTCTAATCATAACGTGCAGTTGCACTGCATTGAGATGAAGGAATAAAAATATTTGGACTATTGAATAAGGTGCTCTTTTATCGAACATGTTCATACTTTTACAAGTTGTAATTGACCTTTTCATATTGTTAAAAAGTAAACATTAAATTTGTTTCATACGTGCCTTTCTATTGAGAATGAAAACAAATTCGTTCACCCACTCGTCATGTGGTTGAAAAAAAATTTACTTTTTTTTATAACTTAGTATCAGACTCAAAAAATTGACTAATTCAGAGAATCAATTCCATTGTCCACTAACAGGGACACCATTAAAGCTGAGACAAAATCCCGTATAAATTGACTCCAAAAATTCTTGTTCGAGGGCAACCCCATAGTCGTGGCCCCAAGAAGTATATTTCATGTGTACCAAATACCCAAAACAGGGCTGCGTAAACAAGGCATAAAAACACCAAATTGATTGATTCAACACTATGGATAATAACTTGGATGATTGTACACTTTTTTTTTTTAAACTGTTGTGCAAAACTAATTCTAAAACCAGCAACCAAACAGAGCCGCTAATGCACTAAAAGATAGCATCAACGATAGTACTGAATACAGCTATGTGCTCCCGAGTTCAGATCCTCTAAAGTGGATTTATGGTGGAATGTTCTTGAAGTGTACAAAACGACGTTATTTTAGTAATACTTGATCAAAATGACGTCGTTTTAATTAACCATAAAACGACGTCGTTTTATGTTAACAAACAAAATGACGTTTTTGTACGCTTCAAGAACACTCCACCATAAACCCATTTAAGAGGATCCGAACTCGTGCTCCCCATGAAATTGACAGTTTTACGAAGGTGGGGCAGAGAAATTGAAAACATTTTCTATATAGACTTGATGGGAAGTTCCATCACTATCCTTGAATCTATTCTACGACAAGGCGTCGGATAGGAGGGGCGGGGGGTTGGAAGTGGAGGAGCAGCGTGGAGATCCATGTGAACAGAGCCAGCATTCAAGGCCAAGGACATGACAAATGATCAAAATCAAATAAAGAGTAGAATCTCAGTTAAAACAATCAACATGACTTTCCATCACAGTCAACCTGTGTTAGTACCTCAGCAAATTCGTTTTGGTTATGTAACATCCTACTCTTTCGTTTCAATATGGTAAATTTAGCGATACAAAGCAGTGATTCTTATTGTTTTTCATACTTATTTTCCAAACATGTTCTTTGGGATTTAAAAATCAGATGTAGTAAACTAAAAATTTAGAGAGTGGAGTTTTGGCTACACAAAGTGTAAAAATAGTCGTAGGGATGCTAATTTTATTAGATATTGATAGGTTGAATGAAAAATATACTAATATTGTGTAATCTAAAGAAGCTTGCCCCTATCATACCACGATTTATGGCAAATGGTGTACCCTGTTTCTGTTCCCATTACTTGTACCAGAACGATGAGAGTTCCAGGTAACATTGCAAAAATCCAGAGGACAGTTCATCCATTCAGGGCTGTCACTAGGACTAACCGCAAATTTCGTGTCACAATTTCAACCCCTGCTAATACCCTAAGTTGCTCTTCAGCTAGCTTCCATGGGAGGGACATCTTAGAATGATCTGGAAGATGTCTATGATTATGGGAACTATGTTGTTTTACTTAACTTGTTTTTCAATAACTGTCACAATCCCCTAATGCAGAGACCTTCGGGGGCTTGTTATTGCTAGTTTCATCAAACTGACCTCAGTTCTTGACCATAAATTCCTAATTCTCGATCGATTTTTTGTGGGAAAATCAGGAACAAAAAGGATATTCATGTCGTGCCCACTTCATGAAACTATAAATTGATGACACTAGACTCCAGAAACATGTCTCCAACAGCCAGAATCATGATAATTGAAATGTTATCTAGACAGATTCAAAATTTCAAACGGCTAAAATACCTACTTACAACTGCAATCAGAAAACAGAATAAATTCTTCCTTTCCTATTTTTTCGGTGGTTGTGATGGATGTTATTATTTTCTTTAAAGTGGTACAGAGTATAAATGACTGACCAATTTTTGGCTGAAATGGACTACTACTCTTACGGATCACTGGTGAAGGATAGATTACAAACAAGAAGACAGATTATAAATGGTAAAAACAACGTGCCTGCAATATAAATTAAAATATCAAGTATAAACTTGCTAAGGAATCGTAAACACATGAGCAGACATGGAACGATATATTTATATGAAAGCAGCTCATTTGCACTATTTCACCAATGTGGTATTATTCTGTCTATATAACAAACATCATCCCAGGGAGCTTTAGTACAGTTAATATATGATTTTTTAATTCGGGCAGGCAGGCTCAGATCTCAACCTATTAAGAATTATGAAGAAAACTCCAGAAAAAAAGCTAACAGGGTGGGCAAATGTCTGGCAGACAGATGGCTAACCGTCAATATGTACGGTAAAGACTAAAGAGTACAACTCTTAATGTGTATATTCAATCATCCAAATATCTTACCGGGATGCCATTGCTCATATCTCCTGATGTTACGTCTATTAAGCTCTCCGATTTCAGCTGCTCTACACACCAAGGAAGCTGTGTGACGGTGATAATACCTCCAGGCAATTGCTGCTCTGTCCAAGGAACAAGAGGTATAGGCAATCAGCAAAAGCAACAAACAAGAACTTACAAGTGTTACCATATCAGGAAATGGATCAAGAAATCAAGTCATCCTTACTTCGGAACTTTCAGGGTTGTGGAGCTTCTCCCTCCTTTGATTTGTTTTCCAGTAAGAAAGCTCGTATTTCTTCACCTTTATCTTAACAGTTGCACACAAGTGCATATATCACTCAAATATTGCTCTAATATACAGTATACCCCCAAGCTCTAGGACGTCACAAGTTGAACGTAGGATATATTATTACCTTTAGTCTTTCCAATAAGCATTCGCGATATCTGATGCAATAATGCTACGGACATTCAGCTTGCCGTTCCTCTCCTTGGAGACTTCAAATAACACAAATATTGGCAACCGTTTTGAACATTTTCATGAACAGAAACTCCTACTTCCACAAATATTGAACCCTTCAAATTCTTGGTGCTTATAGTTTTATGAGACCAATTTCATGTTTAAGCTCGGAAATTATCCAAAATATCCTCAGGACTTCATCACCAGAGGTCATTGCTGGAGCACTGCCCTTCAACAAAATAATGGAACCTGTTTGAATCTCTCAAGATGATATGTCGCCCATCAATCGTTGATACAAACTTCATAAATTCATGGCAGTCTGCACAAGCTCGGATGTTCTTTAAAATCCTGATAAGTGACCCTCCATGAGGCTTTCTGATCAACCTAAATGCAAGAGCAATTTTCTCACTGTGATAATAAATGGATTTCAACTTCTCATCGTCCCCCACATCATGTAACACCAAGACTGTGTGAGGAATAAAGCCGGCAGCTTTCTTATCAGTCTATTCAATTCTTGATAAATCTTTTCTGATTCTGGATGAGTTCGATCGTCAGCTACGAACTTATAGACCTCACCAGCAATCTCAATCCAGTTGAAGGCAGCAAACTTTTTAACCTTCTTGTTATTCAAAAGAGATTTTGTTGATGCCACATCTTTCCATCTCCCACAAGAAGCCTACATGTTGGACAGCATAATATAAGGTCCAGCATTGTGAGGGTCCAATTCAAAGAGCTTGCTTGCTGCAATCTGTCCATGTTCAATATCACCTTTCAATGTACAAACATGTACAAGCGTAAGACCATATTAGCCTATCTGGTTCACGCGGCATATATTTTATAAGACCTATTGCTTTATCCAGGTGACCTGAACGACCAAAGAGATTGATCACGCGCACATAAATGATCTAGAGTTGGTGTCATTCCGTGCAAATCACTTATGGAGTTAAAGTAATGCTGCCCCCTTTCAAACAAACTGGCATGGACACAAGCCGAAAGAACTCCTACCAAAGTAACATTATCTGGATTGAAATCCTCTTTCAGCATTCTTTCGTAAAGGGCCAAAGTGTCTAGATCTTTTCCATTTTGTGCATAACCCACTATAATTGAATTCCAAGAGACCGACATTCCGAATAGGCATCATATTAAAAACAGCCCAAGCATCTTTAGTTTCTCCACATTTGGAATACATGTCAACAAGTGCACTAGAAACAAGAAATCACCATTGACTCCCATGTGCACGGCTTTTTCATGAATTACCTGACCATAATTTAAGAAGGCTAGACCGGCACAGGCACTAACCACGCTTGAGATGATGAAACTGTCTGGTTTGACATTTTGTTGTAGCATTTGACCAAACAACATCAGAGCATCCTCTTCTCTTCCACTTTGCGCATAACCCACAGTCATTGTGGTCCAACAAAATTTTATCCTTCTCCTTCAGATCACTAAAAGTTTGTTATGCTTCGCCTATGTATCCACTTTGAAAGAAAGCACCGAGAACATTTGAACCCATGACCTCGTTTGGCTTCAAACCCGATAACTGCATCTCATGAAACAAACCAATGCATTTATTGGGCTGCCCAGTTTTCAAATACCCTGAAATCATCGAATTCCAAGAGACCACATTCTTATTAACCATCCGATCAAACAAACACCTTGTCGGATCAATCTCAACACACTTCGCATGCGTATCGGCCAAAGCACTCCAAACATACACATTCCCCACCAAACTCAAAGCAACAATCCTCCCATGAATTTGTTTCCCACACCTCAAATCCAATATCCACGAACACGCATTCAATCCACTCACATTCGTATACTCAGTCGGCTCAAATCCTTCCTTTTCCATTCCAACTAAAAACCCCAAAGCCATGCGCGAACATCCGCTCGCAGCCAAACCCGCAATCACAGTATTGTACGAAACTGAATCATGACTAGGCACTCGATTAAAGAACACCCACAAACCTCAACCAAACCCAGTTTGGAATACACCGACAACATGGCGTTATACGATAAAATCTCTGTTGGGCATTTTGTCGAACAGGTTTTGGGCATCAGAGAGAAACATATAGGTAAAGGAGGCGATTGTGTAGGAATGTGTCCGTGGGTTTATTATACAAGTGAAGGTCCATGTGAGATTGGAGTCTCTTGGCTTGTTCGGTGTTGTTGAATTGCACGCATTCGAGTACGAGACGAGTGTATGCTTCGGAGCTCGCACAGCCACGAAAACAGAGCAAGTCTATGGCTTCGCGAAGCTTGTGATTAATCGGCTTTCATTTTTTGTTCCCGCTTTGGAATTTGAATTGTAGTTCTTCTGTTGCAACAATTCCCGTTTCATTATCATTACATCATCCCATCCGGTGTATATACAGTTTTGAAGCATGCTTAACATTTTTTTTTAGAACTACAAATGTCACTACAAAATTCAGTTTTTTCAAAATAACACATTAAAAGTCTTTTAGATCGTAATGGATAAAAGCGAAAAATTCTTTTTTTTTTCCAAAATAACACATACAAAGTCTTTTAGATCGTAATGGATAAAAGCGAAAAATTCTTCTTTTTTTCAAATTAACACAGACAAAGTCTTTTAGATCGTAATGGATAAAAGCGAAAAATTCTTCTTTACCATAACTGCTTCTTCATAACCACGTTCTCAAATGTTATAGATATTGCACATGCATCCCCATGTGGTTTTCCGTTAGTCATTCATAAGGGTATCTCCAATCCTACAACAATTTTTTCATCGAATTTAAATTTAATGAAACAAAAGGAATAAATGAGTCCCAGTTTTTTTTTCATCAAAGTGAGGAAGAAGCTAATTTTTCGTCAAATCTAGTGAAATAAACTTATAGAGAAAAGCTTAAATTTCTATTAGAAAAAATTAATAAAATGTTCGAAAAAGGTAAGAACTTGAACATTCAAATCTCTTTCATAAAGAAATGGTTAAAATTGGCTTTTCATTTAAGTTTGGAAATATTTTGTTGGATTAGGAAAACATATGGGTTAGGTGAATGAGAAGAAAAAATGAATACAAAACTCAAGAGTGCAATACAATTCTTATGGTTGTGTAAAATGAGTTTGGAAATATTTTGTTGGATTAAGAAAACAAATACGTTAGCTGAATGAGAAGAAAAAATGAGTAAGAAACTCAAGAGTGCAATACAATTCTTATGGTTCTATTTTACACAAGCCAAATGCTATGCCACCCACCACCTCATTTGGGCATGCCTTGGGGGGGTGCCTAACAAACAATGTTGTTCATCTTTCTTGGGTGCCAAATGTGGCACCAATTAACCATTTTGGGGCATAACCAATTTGCCTATTTGACGGGCCAATTATTCAACCATTATGCTTCATTCCTACCACAAGTTTACTAAAATTCGACGTGGGATCCTTTGTACCAAAAATCTCTTTCTCTCGACCCCAACTCCCTCAACCTGCAAGATCGTACCTCCAGATTCGTATACTTTGAGATTTTCATCAAATCATGCAATCAAGACAAGAAATTCTGGGAACAGATGATGCTCGGCCTTGTAATTCACATTTGGGCTTGAATGTACTGAGCCATAAACTGCTTCAGAATTCACAACCATGTGTAAATACCAAGTGTGAACTAGTCTTGTGCATGCAACAGAATGATATTGCAAATAAACACCAAAACTGGAACATCGGCTAATATAATCATGAATTGTATATTTCATTTCTAACTTAAAGCAATCCCGATGCACTAGAAAATTATGTTACTTGGACATCTTTACCTTTAAAAGAAGGGTAAATTACACTGACCTCCCCTGAGGTTTGCCTTTAATACACAAAGGGAAAAAGGGATGAGAGAGAGAGAGAGAGAGAGGCATTTTGGTCAATTCATAAGGGAAAAAGGGAGAAAAGTGGTGTCAGGGTTTAGGAAGATAATTTTTCAAACCTCAGGGGAGGTCACTGTAATTTTTCAAACGTCAGAGGTACTTTGTGTATTAAAGGTAAACCTCAGGGGAGGTCAGTGTAATTTACCCTTAAAAGAAATGGTCCAAACTCACCTACATATTGTTCTTTGGGAAATAATATCTTGAATGTTGAAGAAAGTACAAAGATCAGAATCGCTACAAAATCGTTGCTTAATCATTGCCATTTTGCAGTGAAATTTGCCAGCATTGCCCTCACAGTCCCTCTCACGAGGCTCATGCAAAAAAAAATGTGTTACAAGTAATGGACCTAAAGTAAAAGCCTATAAAGTTGCTCTTTATTGCCAAGGGTTCTTTACTGATCCACTTCTCTTTGAGCTAGTTGTTGAGCTAGCTTTCTGCCAAACAAAGAATAACAGCAGGTAAGTCAATACTAGTGGTGCATGCTAATAACAATTGCTGAATAATGCTTCAATATTGAGGAACCATCACTTCTACATACCACTTTAGATTTCTTTGTCTTGCCCCGAAGCCTGTTCTTTGGAGGTTTTAGGTTGTAAATCCGAACCATCCAATGGTGGGTTGTGAATACCTGATTAAATATAAGCCACAAAAAGGTCATTTACTACAAGCAGTTAGTAGAGGAAATATCGCAAAAACTAAGGCATGACAGTATTGAAGTCAATCGGCATTCCAGATTTCTCCAACACAAACAAAAGCTAGTATTTGCTTAGCTATAATTAACAGTTTAACAAAGATAAGAGCAATTTAGATCATATAGGCAACAAGAAAAAGTTTCAATGGCACCAGCAATGTAGTCGTTCAAATGCGTTCATCAGCAGGAAGTAGCAAAAGGTTAGACAGAAAAAAGATTAATAACATCCTAAAAGTCTGGAGTCCGGATCTGTTAATACAGGCAGTTCTGATTTTTCCAGTGGATTTGGGTGCATATTGGAGATTTTCTAGACTGCACTAGCAAAAAAAGTTCAGAAGTTTCAATCACCTAGATTAATACACAACCCTGTGCCTGCCAAGCTACCAGGGCTAGGTCATAATATTTGCCATTGATAGTTTCGCTAAATATGTACATATACAAAAGTTACGTATATAAATGCAACAAATCCTAAGACAGGCAATTCAAAAGTCGGCTTGGAGGCGCTCTGCCATGTTTCCAACACAGCCATTCTTGTGCCCAATCCTGCTTTTGTTGTTAACTCGATAACGGGTGTCCTAATCCATAACAAAGACAAAGAGAAGCAACCGTACAACCAGTGGTTTACATGTTTTCTCTTCTTGCTTTAATTTATCCATTACTCTCTTGTAACGAGTGGGGGTAAGACATGTTTTAACAGGATGCATGGTAATACCTAGACTAAGAGAGGCCGGAGTAATTAACTTGTATATGCTATATAACAAGGAAGATGTGCATATATTTTTCATAAACAAGTCAGAATCTTGTATAAGAAGAAACGGTAGTGCACGAATACAACTTAGAGTATCCACTGGGATAAAATAGGTGCATATATTCATCACAGCATATGGAAAGCAACAAAGCCTGAAACTTCTGCAAATGATGAAGCCCTTGTCCACGGCATCTATTGATAAGGGTTTTATTTCAACAAGCTACAGATCACAATCCCCTTTTCTTGCTAAGCTGATACAGCAAATCTCAAAAGCAAATTAAGAGCTGTGCAGTATTCGTAGAATGTGTTGTTATGGCACATTTGGATTTCTGTTATCTCACCTCCTCAAAATGGGTAAACTTAAAATATTTCTTCCCTATTTCAGTCTGCCTCACTCTATCAAAGCCTTTGCCATCTGTCTCCACAAATCTAAAATGAAGAAGAAAAAGTGAAGTAAACAATATGTACAGCCAAAATAAAAACAAAACTTCCATATATAATGAGCCAAGTCCATTGCAACAGCCCACCTGTAATATGAGAGCTTGTACATGAGGCAATTTAGCATGGTCGGAGTGGCCTCGGAATCAATCCGGTACTGACCATCTCGCTGTAAGAGAAAGACAAGGTACAATTTCATTATTAAAAAAAATAAGAAACCATAACATAACTACATATATCGTATTTTCTAGGCAAATTAAAACAAAGGTGGTAAGATATGTATATTGTCGAAACTCCACATAATACCAACGGACAAGTACATATCAACCTGGTCATGTGAAAAAAATTAATAAAAAGTAATAGAAATGCACAAAAAAAACAGATAACTGACATGCTTGGTAGAAAAACAAACAAGGTGCAAAAACATGCAATATCTTCATGTATGTCAACATGAAGATAATTCTCTTTTCTTATATCCAAAATTAACAAATTGTCATTTTGAAATTTTATGTCAATAACGTTAGTTTTTGTCGAGTGATTTAGTATTCACATCAGTCAATCAATAGTCCCAAAACGAAATTCTTCAAGTTCTAAAAAGAGGATACGATGTAACACTTCTTTCTAATGTAAACAAACTTATTCCCTTTCCATTATATTCATAAACTCCAACCGATATTCTCAGATACTGTTCCTGATTTATTTATTTGTTTTAAGTTCGAACTGTTTATTTTTATTTTTATTTTTTTTTCTTTTTTATTTTTTCTTTTTTCTTTTTGGTGGGGTGGCGTGGGGGTGGGGGTGTTGAGAGAGGAGAGGGGGTGAATGTTTAGCAATTGGGCATAAGTTGATATATTAACCAGAAATCTTTTGCCCTGTGCAACAAAGACAAACAACTGCTCCAAGGAGGAAGGCTAATGTTTAGAAGCCTAGGAAGAAGAACAAAATTAGCAATTGTTGAGATACAAATAAAAAAATTATTAAGTGTAGTTTGACTGAAGTTATGTCCCGAGGAAGAACTTAATGGTGGGACAAACATACCCGGATAGTTTAGATAAAGCTATTTTGAGCTCGGTTCGTAAAATTATTTTAATCCTGTTATGGTGCACACTTGTGTGAAAGCATGACATTCTAGTATAATGCATAGATTTTGACTCTATGCAGGCAATTTCTATGCTAATTTGTAAATCACAAACAGTTCAAAGTACAAGACCAGGTGTGGCAACATTGTATCATTAATTGGAAGACAAAAAATTCCTACCTGAGATTAAGCTGACAGAAATTACTTACAAGATAATCAGGTTCTTTGATGTGAGGGAATACGCCACCACCTATTCAAACCATCCACAGGAACTTATTGATATCGTCACTCGGATAGCCAACAAGACCTGTAAAGTCAAATTTTAGAACATTGCATTTTCGTCAAAGACAATCTTAGTATAAGCATAACAAAACTAACCTCCAAAAACAACGAGAACATATTTCACGTCCAAGGAGTTGAAAATCTCCCACGCTGGCTTTTCAGGCGATGACATGGCAGTACCAACAGTTGCAATATGCGTGTTATTCCAAGTATTATTATCAACGATAACAGTCCGGTTAGCCATAGCAGTTGTTTGGTAACCATAATCCCACCAAGATGCAACCTGAAAGAAGTTTACAGAAAAAATCAGTGAACTTTAATATCCTCATTTTTGCTAAGACGCCATGTTTAGCTCAAAAGAAATTCTTGCAGAAACAGCTATCTGTTATTTAGTTCATACGGTCAATCCAGAATTTAAATATCATGGTCAAACTTGTAAAACCTCAGAAAATTCAACAAACTAGAGTGACATTCTACCAAACTTTATACTACCAACCCACACAAGAGCACACAGGCAACATAAGCATTAGTTGTACGTTGCTTGAAGACAATATTAATTTGTTCTTATCCAAGTAGGTAAATATAATTGTTTTCAGAGCCTGCAAAATATTATTCTCTCTATAACTTTACTGTTAACTCTTTCCTTTTCCATTAAAAAAGCTTTATACATGAGCAACAACCAAAAGGCAAACAGAGGACAGCATCCACCACAACCATCACAATGACGGGCCTCCTGATTTGAAATTCCACTAGTCTGCTACCACTTACTTCATCCCAATCCATCAATTCATAGCTTATCCACATCATTTATTTATTTAGTCAGTTATTTACCCAAAAGCTAGCTCATAAAAATAATGCCAAAGAAGACACCACACAGCTAGATAGAACGAAGTATGTATGACAAAATCTGAACTACCATTGCAAGTACTTCTCGAAATTAAATAACCAAGATCTAAAGCAACAGCACTTGCAGACAAAGTTGCTACCAAGAAACTAATGCAAATAATAGTTACAAAAACATATCTAGAATAGCAAAAACTTATATGCTGCAAGCAAGGGATGGATGCTGACTCACTTTATCATCCACCTCAGTATTGTGGCGCAACCATACATAACCCTCTCGGAAATCATCAAACACGTGAAGACCATCATGAGAATGAGATGTTAGGACAATAGAAGGTGCTGAATAAGCTTCTGCTGCCGCGCAGACACAATGAACCTACAAAGGAAATATCTCCACTAAATTTTTAAAAGTATCAGCGGAAGAATGCCAGAAAATAAGAAAGTACAGAGGTAAGAGAAAAGATCACAGCATCCTTCTGTTTAAATGCCGTAGAAAATACAAGAAAAGCTCAAAAATACCTAAACACTGTCCCCCAGATATCAACAAATCCACAGAGGGGGTGTTATTAGACAAAGGGGAGCTTAATAGCCTAAACAACGGCTGAAAAGGAGTTAAAAGGCATTTTTAGCCATACGGAAGGACTTCTACTGTAGTTAAAACCAATATCTCCAATATTCTTTACAGCAATCATAAATGGACAGGATGATCAAACATAATAGTATCCCTCACCCAAAATTAATGCCGGTCAAAGATGAAGAAAGTTAACAAAATAGCATTAAAGCTCAGTCAACCATATATCATGGTAAATCTCCCTTCCAGAAATGAAGACGTGCAGTTATGATTCATTCAAAAGGGAATGAAGAAAGCGTACATACCACATAGAAGGCACCCAGCAAGACAAGTAAGAAAATAGCAATAACAGATGCTTCCAAAGGTAAAACCAGAAGCCTTTTCTCCTCCTGAGGCTTGACCAAAATCTTTTCTCCATTCTCTTTTTCCTTCTTTTTATTCTTTCTTGAAGGTTGTTCCTTAGTCAAATCTTCATTTTTTTCAGTCTTTCTTGAAGATTGTTCTTTTCCTGGATCTTCCTTTTTCTCTGTCTTCACAGTCTCATTTTGCATGACAACACTACCAGAACTGGCATCCCCTGCCTTAGTAGCCAGCACCATGAAACCAATATTAGTCCAGCAACTGAAATTATACTCAGGGAATGAATGGAAGAATGCCGTACTCGAAAAGTGATGTTAATTTACATCAATTGGGGAATTTCCTGATAATGCAGGTAACTGAAATTTGATGGAACGTGTAAAAACATCAAAAGCTGCAGAAAGAGCAATTCCAGATGTTATGCATGCTGCTGGAGCAAGTACGATCATTAGACGAACCTGTAATGTCAGCCCAAAAATAGTGATGAACAAGAACGAAAAGTGAATAAGATGAAAAATAAATATGGGAGAGTTGGATGGAGCAAAATCTCCTTACCATGACTCCGGAAAAATACACTGATGTTGATATGTAGAGGACAGCAAAGGAACTTGCATCAGACAGTGGTGAAAAGCAAGCCTGCCGAGAGCCAATAGAAGAAGATCGTGGAACAAAGGTGAGACAATAAAATCTTATCAACAGAGACCGTGGCATAAAGATGAGCAATTCAGAACTTACAACAATGCCAGCCAGAACCAGAAATGCCAAAACATTTATGTCCATAAAATACGAGGGCCAAGTAGGTGGTTGATGCTCACTAACACTGGCAATAATTGGTATATACTTGCTTGCATAAGTTCTGTTACAAGTCATTAGGCGAGAGAATATCAGAAAGCTACCTCAGGACAACTAGAAATAGAATTGATAGCAAAGATGTATTATGAGTGTGCCAGTTGTTTTCTTTTCTTTTCTTTTTGGTTCAGCGTAATCAATATTATCTGATTCCCAAGAAACAGTACAATAAAATTCAACTTAAAAATTTCCAATCTAAACAGAAACATTGAATATGTACTCAACCTCTTCGGAAGACTGAAGCAATCAGTTATATAAGACAATTGCAAAAATCGTAAGACAAGTTGCTTACGGATCAAGCAGACTTAGACTTCGTCCACTCCATCCCATTGTTGGGCTAGAAGCTACCAATGCTACTAGTACAGCTATTACAGCACCACATACTACCCTGAAGAATAGAATCATCAATATATAGCATTTCAAAAAATAGAAGATTCCTTAGCTTTTAATTGTCAACATCACTGTATTGTAATTGTAAAGTACTACAAAGATGTTTTAGAGAAACTAAAGATAAGGGAAGCTTACAGGCCAACAGATACAACAAGGGTAACAACCACTTTAAACATTTTTGGCGAGAGATTTCCTTTGATATAATACACAAGAGCCACTACATTGATAATAATGAAAACCTGAGGACAGAAAATTAGCAGCAATAACAAATGTTAACATTAAGTACAACATATCAAATTTTTCACAGGTGGTGCTAGTCAAGAAAACGAGAGGACTTGAGCCCCTATATTTAGGCTGAGTAACCAAACCCATGCAGCTTACTGACTAGGAGGTGGGGTGAACAAGGGCACAGAAGAAAAAAAACATATATATACAAATGATGTCTCTATTTGAAGGTTAAGTTCAAGACAAAACCCTAATTTCCTTATATAAGACTTGGAAGAAACTTCCATTTACAAGGAACAAAAAAGTTCTATTGATAAGATACTATAGGAAGGCATTAGGGGTGGCATCCATAGACACTAGAAAAACAGCATCCTAAATACCATGTTAACTGTCCATCAATAGTTTGACTAGCCTATACTGCAAATATCATAGTGCTCTTAGAGACACTCACTCGCAGATCAGAAGTCCTCGCCACAAACTACAAACGAGGAAGCAACTATCTCAGTCAACCATCCATACAATTAAAAGCTACAGTTGCCATTAGTATTTACTTCCAAAGACTATTTGTCTATTCTTAAAACCAACAAAACCGTCTCCCACTAAAAAACTTGGTTCACTGCCAAGGAAGCTACCGCTCATTCCATTATTGTCCTTGTCATAAACCATAACCTATCTACCAAACAAGACCGATTGTTTCATGAAACAGCTCAAGCACAACTAATAGACTAGAAACATTTTTTACCCCTACTTGTTAGAACATCTCCCATAATAACACCAATGTATAGTTCCATGAAATAAATCAATTCGGTAAATCAATGGACATAAACATTGCCAAATATAGTGCCATTTATGAGAACTTGCCAAAAATGATGCAAAATGTTCAGAAGTCACAACCGCATTAAAACCAACAACCGGCACCAATGCAGCTAACAATGTGCCTAAGACAACCTGCATTGCAAACGCTACAACATTATTGATAATGAATAAAAGTCTTTCTTTAAAATCTAAGAAGCAGGAATACATATGCTAGTGACAAATTCCTGGTCTCTAATTTTCTAGCATATGTATTTCAAATTTGTCACTGGTATATGTATCTCTGCTTCGTAGATTTTACCAGTATTAAAGCACATTTTAAATAAAGACTTCTGTAAAAGGATGAAACTACGTTAACATTTCCAGTGTAGTAGCATAGATTTAACATTTTCAAATATATGAGCTCTAGAATCCAGAAAAAATACCTAGTTATTCCCAAAGGATCATCTAATGCTTGAATAAATTGGACTGACGTAACCTTCACTGCATGAGCTTGCAATTTGTTTAATTCACAATGATTTTTCTTTGTAAGCAATTTTTTCACAATGATAGCATACCAAAGTAGGAAAGGAGGGACATGCTAACCACCACATCCTAAATATAGCAAACAATAGGTAAATGGACTTTCAACCAACCAATTACTGAAAACATGGGGGAAGGGGGGGGGGGGGGGGGGGGGTTGTACTAGAAAGAAGCAAAACCAGACAAATGATAGATATGTACTCAAGAAAGTCAAGAAACCATCAATGACATGTTTCTTTGCGTAAACACGCCACTACATTCTACATCAGCTTTTAGCAGGACAAATTATCTTCACACCCTTTATCTTTATTGCATTTTCTTATATCTGTCTCACCAAACCTTCACACATTGCCTCAGAATTTATTTTTAACTTGCAAACAACCCATATTTGTCATGGTGAGTTTTGTTAGACTCTCTTTGTGCCACTCCTAGTCTTCTATTTTTCCGAAGTTCTAAAGAAGTAGTATGCATTCTACAATCTTCAAGCAAAAAAAACATGCATCAATTGTTTTGACTGTCATCCAAGCTTTCATGAGAGCACCCGCATACTTACAAGTGGAGCATAAGCAATGTACAGCCGAGAAGAATAGCGACCAGTTACAATGCAAAGAAGGACATGCATTGGAATAAGGTTAATAATAAAGGTATACCCTCCCCAAGACCAGACCTGAAAGAGGAAGCGATAAGCTGACAAACATAAGTCAATTAGATGTATAACGCACACCAGGAATATTAGAAAAACAAAGCTTACCATGTAAAAGTATGCTATGGCATTTAAAGTGGCATAGAAGAGGGATCCTGTGTTCAAAGCCTGCATATAACGAGACATGAATATCAGAATAGAGATCAGTATATATTATAGTGGCACAAGAGTCCAGCAAGAGAGAGAGAGAGAGAGAGAGAGAGAGAGAACATGAAAGACTAATAAAAAGCCCTGTTTGGTATCACTCGTAGGTTAGATTTTAGATTATGGCTTTTGTAGGTGTATGTAATGTGATCCCGGGGAATCGCAAAAAGCAAGAAGCCTTCCAAAGGTATAAGAACTAGTGGCGCCGGAATTTTGGAGCATAAGTGGTCTGTAGGCTAAAGAGGAAGGTTTACCCTAGTAGTTGCCGCGACCTACTTCCGCGTCAGCCTAAACTGAAAGAGATGCCCATCACAAGGTGGTCAAATACACACATGGCATCTGTAACTACTTTTGTCCTCTTGTAGGAATGCATGGGCATGACCTTTGTGATCCCATGATCACCCATCCGATCTGGTAAGGGTCACGTGAAAGATCCCTATAAATAGGAAACTCCCCTCCCCAAGAGAAACCAAAGATCATCTTCCCTGGATTTCACATTTAAGAAGACAAAATTCTAAGGCTTTACCTTCCTCTCTCTTTTAAGCTACTTTTCTCTCTTTTGCTTCCCTTTGGCCTTGCCCACTTTCCCATGACACTATACAAAGGCTTTCACTCTCTAGCATCATCTTTTGGATCAAGGTCCTTCCGTTGGATCATCCCACAGCTTTTTAAATTATTAGATTAAAAGACTTAACAGACTCTAAATATGGTCATACGAATACCAAATAAACGAATATTAACAGAAATTCATTTCAGTAGGAAATATAGCATCTAATAAGCACGAATGCGACATGACACAAACACATCAACACTTCCAAAAACTACACAACAAGACAAAGACATGCTAGTAAATTATTATAATCTCGTATGTAGACAGAAATGCTATCTTCTTAGATGTTCAAAATATTTGACAAGGATGTCGAGTTAAGAAAAGATATGAATTCATTAAATTTAAGAGAAAATATAGCCCCTTATAGAGGAGAATAGAGAAAAAAGATTCACGTAGCCGGCAATTTGGGAGACAAGGCTTAATTTGGTTTGGTTATTGTACATGCTAGAAAAGAAGTGTAAACAAAAAGATCGAAGAAATCTTTTAAAAGACTTTTCGTAAACAAATGCAAAATTCTGAGATATAGAGTTCCTAAATTAAAAAATCTAAAAGGAGAGAGATTAATAGGCATAAGTATACATTGATTTTGTTATATCATTGGATCGCAAGTTTTTTTTTTCAAACCTATAATGATGTGCTTCATGTGTATCTAAGCAATGAGCGTATGTGTCCCTCAAGTGTCCAAGTCCGGTCTAGAATATAGAATATAGAATAAGAAATGTTTAGAAAAGTACGGGATATCTGTGGGAATGTCTGAAGAGTGTTGATGCCCAACACGTGTCAGACACGGACACAAACACGCCACCTCCTTAAAAGTGTGTGCTTCTTAGTATAGCACCAAATGAATACGGATACAATGACATGATGAAAATCTGACCTTGATATATAGATAGAAAGTGAAGATTAAAGCAAATATAGCTACTGCTTCATTGTCATAGCTGCCAGCAACTGATCGAGATATATAGGATGGAACCTGCGGAAAATAACATAACAAAGAACATCAAGCTATATGTATTTGTCAATTAAATTTGTGTTACATCAATTATATAAGCAGAATATTTTCTGTAAAACAACTATAGAATTTGCCATGTTCTATCCAGACGTTTGTCTCCCAAGTTATCCTCAGGCCCACAGATTAAAACTCCACCCAGATCATCTGAGCTCTACTGGGAACCCGAGTTTACCACAAATACAATATTCTTTACTCACAGACAACGAACAAATTAATGAGTTGTTTGTG
>BRYE01000001.1:13095457-13097957 GCA_030159115.1 Actinidia arguta var. hypoleuca
TAGTCAAAACGATCATCCCAACCATATCGATAGCCTATGCGGCTATATCGGTGTTGAAGGATCCGGTCCCAAGATATAAGTCATTATTCTCCCGAGACATTGAGGGAATGGACTTGTCAAAAAAATTTGTTCCACCGAGGTTCACATTATACGATGGAAAGTCAGACCCGAGATCCCACGTTAGCCATATCAGGCAGATGATGGCTCTATGGAATCACTTAGATGCACTGATGTGCCGAGTGTTCCCATCAAACATACGAGATCTCGAGTTAAAATGGTTTGACCAATTGCCCGTAGGATTAATAGAAAGCTTTCACCAGCTCGCTAAGTCATTCGTAGCTCAATTAGTCATAAACACAAAAGCGCCGAAGGGTGTTGGCTCTCTCTTGACACTCAGGAAGGGCAGGAATGAATCACTCTGCAATTACATCAAGCATTATTGGAAAATCTATAACAAGGTCAAAGAATGTTTGGAGGAATTAGCAGTAGCCAGTTATAAGCGCGTGCTATCTCCTAGCGAAAGACTTGGGAAGACTTGACTCTCAGCCATCCAACTAACCTCCGAGACCTCATGTCTCGGGTCAAAATGTTCGCTCAGATGGAGGACGACATTCGTCAAGCAAACGAAATGCAAGTACCCTGAGGAGAAGGGTTGTTCAAAAGGCAAAAGGAAAGCACAATTGATCACAAGAGTCGGGCAAGACAAGGGGTCAATATGGTTTTTGAGGAACCAATCTATAAGATATTTTATTAGATCCAAGATAAACTATATTTCAAGAGGCCTGACCCCTTGGGAGGGGACCTCAAAAGGCACAACCAACGATGGATATGTTTCTATCATGAGGAGAAAGGACACAAAACTGAGGATTGCAGAGCTCTAAAGATTTTCCTAGACCAGTTCGTCCGAGAAGGACATTTGAAAGAGTTCGTGGACTAAGAAGAGACCAGAGCAAAGGATGCCGATGACAAACTAGGTAACAGGTTTGACCTAAGTGACAAAGAATCAAACGACACCAGGAAGAAGATCTTCCCTTAGGGATTACTCACATGATAGGGGGCCCAAGTCAACCTAATCTGAAGAACAGGATCCGGGGGAGATTCCCATGATCAGACAAATGAACAAGGTCCTCTCGGTCTAATTAACGACTAAGAAGCCAAGATAGACAATGTCCAAACCAGAAAGCATCACGGTTACCCAAGTTGATTTGGAAAAAGTCCAGCACCCTTACACTGATCCCCTAGTCATTCAGCTCAGAATCAATAATTACGAAGTGAAAAAGATCCTGATGGACACAGAAAGTTCTGTTGAGATGATGTATTTGACCTATTTAAATAACTTAAACTATCGAAATCAGACCTAAAACCCGCCTGAGCTCCCTTGATTGGTTTTAATGCTCAATCTCATTAGCCTTTGGGAACCATAACTCTCTAAACCTGAGTTAATTCCCAAGAGTTGGTGATAGAGTTCGTTGTCATAAATATTCCTTCCTAATATAATGCTATAATTGGCCAAGATTAGTTGCATAGGATGAAGGGAGTAGCTTCCACATTGCACCAAGTCATTAAGTTCGCCCCCCTCCCCCCCCCCCCCGAGGTGAGAAGGCCCTTTATGGGGATCAGTTGGAAGCCAAACAATGTTACCTCGCTACGATCTCTACTAAGGAGACCATGAAAGAGGTGCAATTAATCAACGAAGCGCACAAAATTTTGGAGGATGTTAGAAGGAATCCCGAGGCTAAGATCGTGGAAGACCTAATACGCTATGAATTGGATAAGCCAAGCTCGGATCGTTTCTTTTTCACTAGTGCAAACCTGGAGGAACGAGAAAGAACCGAGCTCATCCAATTCCTTGTAGCAAATATCAAGGTCTTCGCATGGACACCTTACAAGATGCTCGGGATAGACCCCAATTTCATCAAACACGAACTGAACGTCCTCCTCGACTCCCGATTTGTGAAATAACGAGGAAGAAGATCAGCAACCGAGCATGTGGATGCTGTGATTAAAGAGGTGAAAAAGTTAAAAGAGGCAAATGCAGTAACATAATTTTTTTACCCGAGCTGGTTGTCAAACACAGTCATGGTAAAAAAAAAGACTAGCAAGTGGAGAGTATGCATCGATTTCACAAGCCTCAACCGGGCTTGTTTGAAAGATTGCTTTCCCTTGCCAAAGATTAATCAACTCATGGACTCTACTTCAGATCATGCCTAGATGAGCTTCTTGGATGCATACTGAGGCTACTACAAAATATCCATGCACGAACCTGACCAAGAAAAAACTATATTCATTATCCCTCGAGGCGTGTTTTGTTACAAAGTTATACCCTTCGGACTGAAAAACATTGGAACTACATATCAGAAAATGATCACAAAAATATTTGAGCCAATCATGGGTAAAACAATGGACATACATCGATGATAAGAGTAAAAGAGAAAAAAAACATGTTAGGGATCTAGCCGAAGTGTTCGGGATACTGAGAAAACACAAGCCGAAATACACT
>BRYE01000001.1:13110457-13115457 GCA_030159115.1 Actinidia arguta var. hypoleuca
AAATAGTATATAACCGGATCAAGTAAATTGTGAATATCGATGGTAGCATAAGAAATTGATTGTAGAATGAGAAATTAAGTGTAAGAATGTGAATGAGAATATGTAACAAAAACTTGTAACAAGCAATTAAATAAATAGACTAGCTCAAAGTTTCATCTCAGTTATAATCCAGAATACCCAAGTCATTCTCTTTCATTACACAACTAACTTATCAAAAAAATTGTGATGTTAGCTGAAAAATAGAGTGATGAAAATATCAAGCACTAGAAAGATATATCTATGAATTGCATTGGTTTTGATTAGTGAATTAAACATCTTGAATGCAGGAGACTCAAATATCAATTGAGAGAATCATGTGGATCATGGCTCAATATGTACAATCCTAGTACAAGTCCTTAAAATAGATATTCACACAAACACATAGGATGCAATAGATCGAAACATGTTTGATATGTATAATCTTAATGAAACTTTATTTTAAAATTGATTATTTAAAAGTCGAAGTTGAATAACATCAAAAAGAAACTTTCTAAAAATTTATATATTTCAACTTGCTTTGCTTTGCTAATAAGAAGCATGGATATTATGGCAAACAATTTAGCATAATTTTTAAGACAAAAAGAAACAGAAATTGTTTGCTCAGAAGCAACAACAAACACCCAAGAACACGCTCCTCTAAAAGAGTGTCATCTTTATAAGACTCATTTTTTCACGATGTTGTGAGCCAAATATCTTTTATTTTTTATGGAGAGTTACAAAAATGTTGACAATTTGTTTTATTTTTTTGTGATTTTTTTTTTCAAATATGCAGAATATTTTTTACATTTTAAAATTTCTTTCGTCAAGAGGATTTAAAAAATATAAAATACAATTAAAATATTTTACTAAATACACAAAAAAATTAAAGATCATAATAGTTTTTTTTTTCTTTAAAAACCTAGGTCAAATTGGGCCTAGATCCACCCTTGTCTTTCTCAATTTTTAGAATCACATTATATATTTCTTAAAAATAATATTTTTTACTCTCTATCTTGACTTCTTTTTCCACTTTTTTTTTTTCCTTTCCTTTTTGGCCTCTAATTTTTATTTTTCCTTTTTCACAACTTTCAAAAATAAAAGAAGACAAAATAGTACAAAGGGAATCGTCCTCTTTCATTTAAGGAAATAAAATGATCTAGTTAATTGCTTGTTACGAGTTTATGAGACCTCTTGGGTTTGGGGGAGTTAGAAGCTCCCCTGCACCGGAGCAATGCGCAACCCCATCTACATATACACAAAATCCTTCAATTCACAGATCACAAGAGCGCGGGAAACTTCAATTCACAATCTAAACAAAACCCCAACTCCAAATTTTCTCAGGAATCAAACAGAAAAAAGAACCTAAAAATTTAAAATACTTGAACAATCAAACCGACACATGGACGACTAATCCTCCGAACTCCAACTCCCTCCGTCGGTCGAATCGATACTCCGACAGATCTGCGCCGCCCAATGCCAGCCGCCTCCGAACGCTTAGGTCCGAGCAACGCTCTGCGAAGAACCGGCTCTTGATATACTCAGAAAAATCTCTACGCAGAAGATTTACAGAAGGTTGAGTGGGTTTATACTTCAACGGGCAAAGAATTACAGAAAAGTTGCTACAGAAGAAAGCGTCTATGTATCTTCTAAGAAGCAGAGTTATAGCCCCAGTCCTACGAATTCCCCAAGTAAGCATTGTTTTCTCGATCTTTTCGGTGTTGTGAGTAATTTTTTTTCTCAGTTTTGGGCTTTGTTTGTTTTATCGGAAAATACGAAGAGATTGGAGTGGGCAAATGTCTAATGCGTGTGTTGGGCGATTTCTTTATCTGGGGGTGTTATGTTTCACGATCTCTGTTGGTGTAGTGAGTGAAGTTTTCATTGCTTTTTGGGTTTTCCACTGTTTAGCTCCGTCTGTTTTCCTGGAAAATCTGAAGGGAATTTGACTGGGCAAGCGTCCATGCGCGTCTTTGTTTGATCTCATTGTTTTGGCCCGTGTGTGTAAGTTTGAGTGGTTTTATACTACACTTGGCAAAGGATTACAGAAAAGTTAATACTCAAGAAAGTATATAATGAATCTCCTCAGAAGCGGTGTTATATCCATAGTCTTGTGAATTCCCCAAGTAACCACTATTTCTCTATCTTTCACTAATTCTGTTTCTGCGTAGTTTACTTAATTTTGGGTTTGATACTGTGTAGCTCCGTTTGTTTTCCTGGAAAATCTGAAGGAATTTGAGTGGGCATTGAGCAAGTGTCCACTGCGCGTCTTTGTTTGATCTGGGTGTGGATATTCTTGGTCCGTTGCTTATTTTGCACACTTTGTATCTCGTGTAGTAATACCAATCTGTGTGGGTGTAAGAGCAATTACTTCACATTTTTCTACTATATATCTAAGTCTAGGTATTTGTATAGTTCATTTGGCGAAGGACTACAGAAAAGTTCCCACTTACGTAAACATCTATGAATCTCCTCAAGATCATGGTTATAGCCGTTGCCCTGTGATTTCCCTTCGTAAGCCTTGTTTTATTGATCTTTCACGAACTCTGTTTTTGGTGTAGTGATTCAAGATTTGCTTTATTTATTTATTCTTTTTGGGGTTTTATCCTGTTTAGGTCTGTTTGTTTCCATGGAAAAATTGAAAGGAATTTGAGTGGGCAATTGTCTATGTGCATGTCTGTGTAATCTGGGTGTGTGGATTTGGTGATTGAAGATTTGCTTAGGTCTTTATAATGCTCTCATTGGTTCCTCGGAAAATCCGACGGGAATTTGATTGGGCAAGTGTCTCCTTGTGTGTTTGTTATATTTGGGCATGGTCTCGGCTTTCTTTGTCACTTGCTTGTTTTCATGTCGTGACACATGAATTATTTACACTGTTTAGGTTTGTTTTCTTGGAAAATCTGAAGGGACTTTTAGTGGGCAAGAGTCTGTGCGAATTTGTTTTATCTGGGTGTAGATTTTCCTTGTTTGTTGCTTATTTTCGGACACTGGGTATCTTATGTAGCGATGCATATAACTCTGCATATGCATTCAGTTATATACATATACAGATGTCAGCTTCTCATTGTTTCTGAACTTTATTGCCAAATTTCCCATGATTTTTCCGATGTTTGTGTGTGCAAGTTTATGGGCACATAAATGTACATGCGCTGTAGAGTTAGTACTACATTACATTTTATAGGCATTTGTGCTCTAGGGAAATGCCATAAAGATGACAAAACCTTTTTCTGTTCGTTTCCTTTTTGGCAATCTTTAAAATAAAATTTCTCGTACTTCATGGATATAACTACTTAGGCCTTATCCAGTCATTGTTTATCACATTTGAGTAAAAGTTTGGCTAAAAGCTTGATCTGATACGGATGCCTCTAATGGTTTTTCATCAAATCTATTTAAAAGTTCTTAACTTATTCCAAGAGCCTATTTTAACCATGTTTTGTTGCAAGGATCGAATGGTCCAATCTTTGTAATCATTTCAGCAACCCTTTCATAAAATCTCGAGCTCATCTACAAAAGCTTCTTTCACCAAGTTGGTGAAACAAATTTGGTTCTCTTGATTTCGTGAAAAATTAGGTTCCCATTAATTTGATAGCAATTTGATGGAGGATTGGAGATGCTTTTATGTATGCAAATCTGGATATTGTTATCTATTGTTTAATTTCTTTTCACTAAATGATTCATTCATGACTAAGGAGTTTTTTACAAGGTGGGATGCTGATTTACCAAGTGCTCAATTCACTTTTTACACAAGAGCTCATCCCCAAGTTCTTCAAGTGGTTTTGTCCAAGACCCACTTAATCTTTCAGGTGTTTTTGTCCAAGCTAAACTCAAACTTCCAAGAATATAAGTAGAAGAAGGTTTTACAAGATGTGAATAAACTCTCTAATAAGAGTAGATATGAATGGAATCACACAATAAATGCCAACTCTTGAAGACAAAAGAAATTTCTTAAGGAATGTTGACTTCAACTCTTTGATGATCACTAATTGTTTTAGGTAGTCTCTTGTTGTTGTTAAATGCTCTTGGAGTCTTGTATATAATAGCTTGAAGAAGATCCAACCGTTGGTGGTAGTTGTGGTGCATTTAATGCTGGTTCAGACAACTCCGCGTTAAAAAATCTAACCGTTAGGTGTCGACACTTTTTCCATGTGTCGACACTTTCTGGGTTTCATGTGTCGACACCGTAAGAACATGTGTTGACACTTTCTGCTGTGTCTGAACCTCCTGGTTACATGTGTCGACACTTCGAGAATCGAGAATTTGTGTCGACACTTCAAGCCTTCTTCCTTCAGTTGAAACACACTGTCTCCATGTGTCGACACTTCGAATTCATGTGTCGACACTTGACATCAATCTTCAAAAGTTTGACTATTGTCCATATGTGTCGACACTTCAATGTCAGGTGTCACCACTTTCTGTACTTTGGACACTGTCTTGATGTGTCGACACTTTCAGGACATGTGTTGACACTTTAATTTAAGATAGCACACTATCCATATGTGTTGACACTTTCTCCCTTATATGTCGACACTTCTTGCCCAGCACACTTCTTTGATTTTCCTTGGTCGTTTGAGCATATATCAATTAATTTCTTCAAAATGTCTTCAATTTGGATATGTATGATATTCAATGTCTTCAATCTAGTGAGATTCATGATTTCTCCATTTAACTAAGACTTCCTCAGATTCTTCAATATATTTCCCGAGTCTTCATGTGTCGACAACTTATAAATATGTGTCGACACTTTCTGGGCAAAAAGTGCTTCCAAGATTTCTTTGAATAATTAAGCTCTTATTCTTAATTCTTATTGTCTGCACGCTAAGTAGAGTCATTAGCTACTAACACAATGTTTTGTTATCATCAAAATCGAGGCATTGAGTCAACAGAGATGGTTCCCTGTGCTCTGATTCATTATTTGTATTTTGATCCAAGAGCACTGCATTATGAAAAGGGTTATCTTGACGTAGGTCTGCCTCTAGCCTAGAGCAACC
>BRYE01000001.1:13122957-13130457 GCA_030159115.1 Actinidia arguta var. hypoleuca
AAGTACTTGTACAGGTGAACATCAACTGCATGGCATTCTTAAGCTGAAAAATTTACGGAGTGTGATCTCGTCATGCAGTTTTAATGTTTGTTTGATTTGTTACCAATGATTTGCAGTTTGAAGATTTTGCGAACCGCAACGCTTTTGAGCTGCAGTCGAAATATGGCACCACTCATCTTTTCTTCAATGATGATATACTGGTATGTGGTATTGGGTTGGTGGATCTAATAAACTTAATGAATCTTGTGTTCTTGCCTAAAATTTTCCTTCCACTTTTGCAGGGAACAGCATCTGTGGTTCTCACGGGGCTTGTTGGGGCACTCAAGTTACTTGGTGGTACCTTGGCTGAGCACACATTTTATTCCTTGGTGCTGGGGAAGTGAGACTCTAATCTGTCATCCTCCTTTTGCCTCATCTATATTATATTTTGCAACCCAGTGGAAACACCAACATGACAAATACGAAATAAATGGAGATGGGAAATTGAAGTGGACAATTAGGCAACCAATAACTTCAGTAGAAACCTATTTTTGTAAGGGGTCGCTTGCATAAGGATGCCATCTCGTTACTTTAACATTTTTGCCTTTCATTTATTTTTGTCATCTCCCACACGCACTCATCCATTTTTGGCTTTTCTTTCATTCTTTACCATTTTTCAACTTCTTTTGAGCAGTTTTGATTTTCAAGTTTTTCTTCCTATTTGAAATGAATGAAATGAAGAATTCATTAAAAGAAATCTTTATGCATTATTCTGCGTACGTATTCTGTAGTTACCGTGTCAATTTCCAATTGTTGATCATTGAGATTCATGGCAATTCGGATTAATATTGAAGTATAAATATTACCTCTTTTTTTCCCCAACAAATTCAATTGAATGAAGTTTTTCAGTTAATGCATTACGATGTTTATCTCTCACTTTTGTCCTCTTGAATTGCAGGCTGGGACTGGAATAGCAGAACTTATAGCTCTCGAGATGTCGAAACAGGTACTGATTCACAACCAAATGTAGTGTTCTGTTTTGGTTTATTGTTCGGTATAGCATGAGTAACCCTCTGTGGTGGTTCTTGATTCTCATCTTCTGTTTTTTCTATTTTAGACCAAAGCGCCTTTGGAAGAGACTCGCAAGAAGATATGGCTTGTTGACTCAAAGGTAGAGAAAAGTCTAGTCTGAATACCTATCAAACAATGAATACGATTTGATAACTATAAATTCATAATTTGACTTTCTTTTCCATTTTTTTTTACCTGTTTTGGTCTTCTACATTTAAACAAGTGTGTGATTTCTCTGGCAGGGATTAATTGTTAATGCTCGTAAAGAGTCCCTTCAACACTTATAGAAGCCTTTGGCTCATGAACATGAACCCGTCAAGGATCTGTTAAATTCTGTCAAGGTTTGATGACCCTCCCATTATGCCTATATTTTATGATAGTAATAAGGTTGTTTTTACATTTTTGTGATTTTGGTCTCTCTATTTTGTTTTCTAACTCCATCAGGCTATCAAGCCGACGGTTCTAATTGGAACATCTGGAGTAGGAAAGACATTTACGAAAGAGGTAGTTGAGGCCATGGCATCATTCAATAAGGTAATCTCTCTCTCTCTCTCTCTCGTGTTTTAGCCTCAAGTAATATCACAATCTAATGGCGTGCAGAAACCTCTCATTATGGCTCTCTCCAACCCGACCTCGCAATCTGAGTGCACAGCTGAAGAAGCTTACACCTGGAGTCAGGTAAAAATAAATCAGTTTCTTATCTTATATTTTCCATGATGATCCTTTCATGAGGTTTGATTATTTAATATATGTAGGCAAAACTAACATATTTTTCTGTTTTTGTCTCTACTTTGAAATAAGGGTGGGTCGTGCAATTTTCGCTTGCGGTAGTCCATTTGACCCTGTTGAATACGGTGGCATAGTTCATGTTCCTGACCAGGTCTATAACTTCATATATATTTTTTATGGTTCTATGGCCTCCAAAGCACGTGGGCTTGACAAAGGACTCATTATTATGCCTTCTTTTGTGATCCATACAGGCAAACAATGCATACATTTTTCCTGGATTTGGTTTGGGTTTGGTCATTTCTGGTGCAATTTGGGTACACGATGATATGCTTTTGACAGCCTGTAAGTACACAATATATAGAATTTTGAGATCTCGTTCAATACTAGTTAATTAAGATTCTTGATTTTATTTTTATGTTGTATAGATTTATTTTTCTCTTGTTTGTTTCTCATTTTTTCATTTTTCTTTCCTCTTTGGCCACTTGAGGATGCATCCATCATTTATGGTTTGGGTAAGGAATTATGGTAAATAAATAATGAATAAGATCTTCAGGATTAGGCTCAGATACCAAAAAATGTTAATGGAGAATACAATTGGTTTGTATGATTCTTGTGACGTGTGATCTGGTTCCATTAAGTCTATTTGTTCCACCAAATGCTTAATCCAAGCACAGCCTTAATTTCCCAGTCACGTACAAAGAATTTTATTGCAAAATAGAAAGCAAGTCCTGTTACATTACAGCAACTTCTATGCAATGGACGCAACTAATGCGTAGATCAGTTTGTACTACTCTTCTGATCGTTTATTTTCTTCTTTTGGCAGCTGAGGCTTTGGCTGGAGAAGTAACAGAAGAGAACTTAGATAAGGGTTCGATCTCTCCACCATTCTCTAACATCAGAAAGATCTCTCTGCCAATATTGCTGCTAATGTAGCTGCTAAAGCATATGAACTCAGTGAGAACCTCTTCTAGCCCAATCCTCTTAGGTTGCACAAAATCCGGTTCAGAACACTCATTAGGAGTGGGACCTACCCCTACTGCGTGTTTTGTGTCTGATTCTGTGACCGGATTATGTGCACATATTCGTTTCACTTTCTTTCCATATTTGTGCATTTTTGCTCTAATTAGCACATGTTTATTTGACAATTTGCATGATGTTTCGTAGAAGTTGCAACACATCTGCCTTGACCTGAGAATCTGGTGAAGTACGCTGAAAGCTGCATGTACACTCCCAACTACAGAAGCTACCGATGAATGGTCAGTAAAATCTATAGCTTGCTGCTATCTGCTATGTTTTAACTCGGTTGTCTTCTGGTTTGGTGTACTTTTCCGTTTTCATCGAATCATTGGCGTTTTGAAGCTTTTCTGGTGCTGTAAGCTCTAGTTACAAACATCATGATTTGAGACTAATAAAAACAAAACAAACCCTAGTGCCTTTTGCAGTTTACTAATAAAAACAAACCCTAGTCGCCCTCGCCCTCGAGGATTTCGCAATGCTGTGCTTCGTTTTGTAACTCCCGGGATGTATCAGTAATTTCCGGTTGGTTGTAATATAATGTTATGTTTGTAATAAATTGATAGCTGTGATCGTTGTTCTTAAAGCTAAAATGGTATTTTCGCAGTTGATCTATTTATATAATCCATTCAAAGTTCATGTTAGAACGGAAATCTGCAGTCGTGATTGGCTGATATTTGCGTTATTTATTCTAAAAAACTCAAAATTCTACGTTCATCCATTTTTTCAAGACAAAAATATACTAATCATCCGACTACAAATGTTAGATTAACTTAATTATTATAGTTGATAATTTACTCGTCGAGCTTTACAAAATAAATGATTTGGATCTGATAAGTATAAGAGACTAATGTGTAATTTCTGTTATTTCTTTTCTACTGAGGTTGAGAGGGATTGTTAGAAGTTGGTTACGAAAGGAGGGGTGCGTTAGGGAGAATGGGTGTTTATTTGCTTTGTATTTCTCTTTTCTGTTCCTCTCTCTTTTCTCTATCTTCTCTTCAATTTGTCCATTCTCCATTGTTGAATACCTAACCTGTACCCATTTTACCCATTAATAAAAGTACAATCTTGAATTGTTTTCATTTCTATTTTCTGTGAAAGAGTTGTTGCAAGTGTATCAGTGGTATCAGAGCCCACGATTCTTGAATGTGGGTGAACATGGCAAAAGGAACTCGATCTCAGGATGTGAGGTGGCTGGAAGATTCCATCAAGCGTAACGTTGAACAGATTGAATCTCACACTGGATTGCTGCAAGGGTTGCAGAACTCGATTGATGGGCTTACACAATTGATTACAACTCTGAATTCGAAGTATGATGGTCTCTCTGAGAAGGTATCATCTTCTTCTAAATCTCCTGCGCAACCACCTCCACTTTTACAAAAACCTTATTTGAATCAAAGGGGATTCCAACCGAAATTGGATTTTCCCAAATTTTTTGGGGAGGATTCTGAATCTTGGATTTGCAAATCTGAAAAGTTCTTCGAATTAAATACCATAGATGAAAATCAGAAGTTGAGATTAGCTTCTTTGCATTTGGAAGACAAAGCTATGACTTTGTATAGGTGGTATGAAAAGTCACATACTTTACGCACATGGCAAGAATTTTCTAGGGTCTTGTTGATGCGATTTGGTAGTAATGCGTATGAAGATCCAGTGGTACAGTTAACTAAACTCAAACAATGGGGTTCTATGAAGACGGATTAGGAAAAGTTTGAGGAATTGGCAAATAAAACCAATGGTCTCTTTGAGGAATTTTTTGTTAGTTATTTTGTCAGCGGACTCAAAGAAGAAGTCTTGGTAGGGGTAAAAATGTTTCAACCAAGGAATGTTGCGCAGGCTATGGGTTTGGCAAGATTGCAAGAAGAGACCATAGAAGCCATCACTAAGAAGAACAAGATCATTCCTAAACCTATTCCACACCCCCCACTGCCTCAAAAGTCTAATGAAAATACTTCCCAAATTTCAGAATTAGGGCATCCAGTTTGGAAGCTAACACAAAAGGACTTTGATGACAAGAGATCAAATGGGTTGTGTTTTGGTTGTGATGAGAAGTATGACAAGGGGCATGTATGCAAAAAGAAGCAACTTTTTATGCTAGAAGCTGAGGATGAGGAAGAGATTTATGAGGAAGCCCAACAAGACATTCCCACATAACCTCTACAAGAGGAATTCTAGATTTCTGTCCATGCTTTATCCAGACCTATAGGACAATGAGGATCAAGGGACAAGTTAGGAAAAATGTGGTGGAGATATTAGTTGAGTCTGGTAGCACTCATAATTTTTTTGATCACACATTTGCCAAGAAGTCAGGAACCAACATCCAACCCACCAATCCATTAGCTGTCATAGTAGCAGATGGAACCAAGCTTACAAGCAAGGCTATGGTGAAGGATTTCCAGTGGACCATGCAAGGGACAGTTTTTACCACAGATATGAGGTTGCTACCATTAGGAGGGTGTGATATGGTATTAGGTGTGCAATGGCTTTCCACTTTGGGCCCTGTGCTTTGGGATTTTCAGAACTTGCAAATGGAGTTCACAGCTTTTAGGAAGAGACATGTCCTCAAGGGAGGTAACACCATAGATGTACAACTAGAGGATGCAAGGCAAATGAACCATTTGATTAAGAAGAAATCTCAGGGAGTGGTGGCTCAAGTATGCAGTCTTTAAGCTGTGAACCCCAATGAGGTACCCCAGATTTTAATAACATCTTGATGGCTTTTGATGATGTGTTTAGTACTCCTATTGGATTACCTTTTGTAAGGTCACATGATCACCAAATTCCCTTAAAACCTGGTACCCAACCACCAAGTATAAGACCTTATAGATACCCCTATATACAGAAGAATGAGATAGAAAATATTGTCAAATAAATGATGGACAATGGGGTTATTAGACACAGTGTATCCCCTTTCTCCTCACCAGTCTTACTGGTCAAGAAAAAAGATAACTCTTGGCGAATGTGCATAGGTTATAGAGCCTTAAACAAGGACATAATCAAGGACAACTACCCCATTCCTATCATAGATGAATTGTTGGATGAACTACATGGGGCACAATACTTCTCTAAGCTGGACTTGAGGTCAGGGTATCATCAGATTAGAATGAACTCAAGGGATGTGGAGAAGACAACATTTAGAACACACGAAGGGCACTATGAATTCTTAGTCATGCCCTTTGGTTTGACAAACGCACTATCTACTTTTCAGAGCCTAATGAATGATGTGTTTAGGCCATATTTGAGAAAGTTTGTTCTTGTCTTTTTTGATGATATTTTGGTTTACAGTAAGACTTGGGCGTATCATTTAGAACATGTGTCTCTCCCTTTGAACAAGTTAAGGGAGCACCAGCTATATGCCAAAATGTCCAAGTGTACCTTTGGCCACCAACAAGTATAGTACTTAGGGCATGTGATCAACATCCATGGAGTCGTTCCTGACCCTTCTAAAATTGAACATATGACTAGTTGGCCCAGGCCCCAATCACTTAAGGCCTTGAGAGGTTTCTTGGGATTGACTGGGTATTATAGAAAATTTATCAAAAACTATGAGAAACTATGTCAACCACTGAACTTGTTACTAAAGAAAGATGCTTTCAAGTGGAATTCGGAAGTTGAGCAAAGCTTTTTCCCAGCTTAAGATAGCCATGACCACAGCTCCAGTGCCAGCCTTACCTGACTATTCCAAGCTATTTGTTTTGGAGTGTGATGCTTTTGGTAAAGGGGTTGGGGCATTCTTAATGCAAGAGGGAAGGCTAATGGCTTATCATAATAAGGCTCTATCACCAACAAGGTTGGGACTCTCAACCTATGAGAAGGAATTGCTAGCTGTAGTGATGGCAGTGACCAAGTGGAGGCATTATTTTTTGGGAAGGCAGTTCCAAATCAAGATCGACCATCAGAGTTTGAAATTTCTTTTGGAACAAAGGGTAACTACTCTTATGCAGCAAAAATGGCTATCCAAGTTGATGGGTTTTGACTATGCAATTTCTTACAAAATTGGTAAGACTAACATGGTAGCAGATGTTCTTTGGAGGCTTATGGAGGACTTCGTTACAGCTGCAGCCAATCAGAGTACCTTGGCAGCTATGACAGTGGTCCTGTGTAATTGGGTGACAAGATGATGAGTTGCAGCAGATAATCAAGGATTTGCTCCAAGATCCTTCTAGTCATCCTCACTACATTTGGCAACATGATATGCTATATTACAAATCTAGCTTGGTGGTGGGCAAAAATGAATCATTTATGCTCAAACTCATACATGAGCATCATGCTAGTCCTGTTGGAGGCCATTCGGGTGGGGAAAGAACTTACCAAAGGCTCAAACAAGCATTTTATTGGCAGGGAATGAAGAAGGCAGTGCTACAATATGTGGTTGAATGTGACATTTGCCAATAGAACAAGAATGAGACTGGCCACACCTGGTTTGCTACGGCCCTTATCTGTCATTTCTAGACTTTGGAATGACATTTCTATGAATTTCATAGAAGGGCTACCCATATCTTCAAAGCAATTTGTCATTTTGGTGAAAGAAGAGTTGAGAGCAATGCCAAGTGGATTTTTAGATTTTTTCCCTAGTTTTATCTCAAATTTCAAGAAGGTGTCACGTGACACTACATTTGTATAGTGTACACACACACACACACACACATATATATATATATATATATATATATATATATTTGTTTATTTAATTTTTTTCTTATTTTT
>BRYE01000001.1:13162957-13165457 GCA_030159115.1 Actinidia arguta var. hypoleuca
GGAAACTGGGGGTTCAAGTAAAAAGTCAAAATCTAAGGGTAAAGAGGAGGTAGATTATGACTCCTCTCGGTTTACCGGAAAGGGAGAGGAGAGACTTTACAATAGAGTATGTAATACCCCGAACCCATAAATTTCTTTTATTCATGCCTTAATGTAAAATTTAATTCTATTAGGACCTAATTGTAAGTATTTTATGGTCAAAGTGGTCAAAAGTGACCAAAATAGATGAAATGACCAATTAGGAGGGAGGTTGTAACAAGAAAAGGATGGAGGTGGGCACATGGGATTGAATCCCATGTGTTTCTTGCAAAACACCAAGCCAAACACACACACACACAAAATTCGTATAGGGAGAGAGAGAGAGAGAGAGAGAGAAGAAAGAAAGGAAGAAGAAGAAAGGAAGAGAAGAAGAAGCTTGGAGAGAGAGAGTTCAAATTCCAAGCCTAAGGAAGCCATTGAAAGCTCTACCAAACTTGAGAAGGTAAGAAAAATCTATTTTTATGTATATGTATAAGTTGAAGAAATTGGGTTATACCTTAGATACCTTTAGGTAAGCCCAATGTTGAGTTTAGAGGACTCCCTTAAGTCCCAATTGAAGCATATTGAAGCTCAATTCAAAGAAATTGAATGCTAGAAACAAAAATCTCAAATTTCTAAATGTTAGGGTTTTTGAAACTTTAACCTTAGATCTACCATGCTAGGGTTAGTTTTGAGGCTTGAGTTTGAGTTATTGTTGTCTCTTGAGTGTGTAGTTGAGCCATAAAAACTTTGGTGAAGTTTGGATTAAGATTGGATAAGTTTTTGACAAGTTTCGTGCCAATTCTGCTGCTGCGCGCGACTGGCGTTGGAACGCCACGTTGGAACGCCCAGGCGTTGGAACGCCACGTTGGAACGTCCAGAGTTAGGATTTTCATTTTTGCCCAGGCGTTGGAACGCCCAGGCGTTGGAACGCCACGTTGGAACGTCCAGAGTTAGGATTTTCATTTTTGCCTAGGCGTTGGAACGCCACGTTGGAACGTCCAGAGTTAGGATTTTCATTTTTGCCTAGGCGTTGGAACGCCACGTTGGAACGCCTGACGTTCGAACGCCACGTTCGAACGCCAGACCAATTTCAGCCCAGACACTGTTTTGTAAAACGGGCATAACTTTCTCTAGAAAATTCGGATTGAGACACCGTTTGAAGCGTTGGAAAATATACTTGTAGACCTTTCTAACCATATAAAGTTTATAATTTAATTCCATCTATATTATGAGATATTGAAGTTTAAAGTCGACCTAAGCTTTTACCAACAACACAATTTTCTTTAGAAATTAGTCCTTATTCAATTGAGCATAACTTCTTTATTTGGGATGCGTCTCAAACTCATGACCTACCAAATTGAAGGTCATTCAGTCTATTTTCAAATGATATTGACCTAGGAGGTATATTTATTGTCGTGAGGTAAATGGGATGCGATGAAAGAACTATAGACAAGTGTTGCCTTTGGCCATTAATAGTCAACCTAGGATCCTTAAACCTATTCCTAGGAGGGTCGCCCTAGGGCGTAGGTTATCCTTGAGTGGGGATACCTTTAGTCAAGTCGAGAGTTGTTATATTAGTTTTAAACCTTCTCGATCATAGTATTGACATTTTGTATCGTATGTCATATATGTGTAGGAACGCCAAGTGTAGCACTTAGCCAAGGAAACCAAGGTGAGTAACACGATGCCATGGACAAAACCTATGTATCTTCAAAAGTGTTTTCAATACGTATTATGTTATATGTAACCATTTTTCCATGCTTTCAATGCATCAATGATTATGTTCTAAATATGAATGCCATGCCTTTCAAAGTATTCAATGTTACTATGCTATGTATTGAAATCCATGGATGCATGATTTACAAGAAAAGCTAAGTATGTTCAAGATAAGCAAGTATAGTGACACTCGGGGTCCCCCGTGGTGGGACTTTAATCTAGCCTAAGGTCCTAAGGTAGATGGGGGACATTAAATAAGTTCCATCTACACAGTGAGATATCTCTGGCCAAAAGAGCCACCCGACCTATATGGTCACCCAGTTCAGCCGAGTTGTCATAGTTTCAGTATATGATATGTACGAGTACAAAAGCAAGTATGCCAAGATTCTGTGAGCTTCAAGTTTATGAAAGTTTATGTTTTCAGAAAAGATATGTATGCTCACATGTTTAAGCTAAATGATATGAGTATGTTATGAAATAATCCATGGTATTTTATGTTCATGCATCTGTTGTTATTCACTAAGCTTTTAGCTTACGTTTTCGAAAACCTTTTCAGGAGACCAGTCCGAGGAGCAGTAAAAAGAAGATAGCAAGTAGACTTTAGTTTTGTGGCCAATGGCCTTATGTTGTTTTGTAAGGGCTAGACCCTATATTATGTAATGATGTATGTAGAAAGTTTAAAGCTTAGGCACAGCTCTGTATACAGTGTGCACACTCTACATTATTATTTTCAGTATTATGACGCTTCCGCAAAAGGAAAAGA
>BRYE01000001.1:13175457-13180457 GCA_030159115.1 Actinidia arguta var. hypoleuca
AATAGTGACTTATTCAAGTTTGGTTTGAAAATTTAGAAAGTTTCATAATTTTTTTAAGTTTGATTTGCTTAAATAATAAACCGATCTCAAACGAATTTCTTAACGATCCGAATTCGATTCACTTGGTTTTTAACCGCCTTGTTTTTTTAGCAAATATAGGTAAAGTTTTGGGCCTGAGAATGGGGCCCAAGTATGGATGGGTTGGTGTTGTTCTGATATGGTTCTAAAAAGTGGGCCTGTACAGAAAAGTGATATTGACAGATACAAAAATATACGTGGGCTGAGCTGGAACTCAACCTGGGCCCATTTGGGAACCCAACTCAGTCCTATTACATCTTGCGGGCCCATTAGAAACCAATGCAAAAATTTCATTTCATTTCAAGAAAAGAAAAAAAAAAGTGAAACATCATACTTATTGGTTGAGAGAACAAAATGAATAAATATTTATCAAAATATTTATTTTTTATCGGTTGCAGTAAGAAAATGTGAATTTCCAATTTTTGTTCCGTTACCAATGAAAAATTAACTTTTTTACCAAGTTTTATTTTAAGATTTTTTGAAAAAATCGAGATTCAAAAATACCAATACTGGAGTGGATAATTTTAAGTATTTTCGGTTCATCAAGCAATGATTATAATCGAGTTCGTCATAATTTTCATACCATTAAGGCTCGGTTTGGAAACTGTGGAAAGAAATGGACCGGAAGATGATGAATTGAAAAGGTAAATTTTTTATTTTTTGGATTTATTGTGATTAGAGGAAATGGAGAGACAATGAATCAAAAAGTAAAAATAAAAAAAATGTTTTTATAAAGTTCACTAAAACAAAAAATATAATGAACTTTTCTCTTTATTGATTTTTTTAAAAAAAATCTTTTATTTTTTCGGTGCTTCGAAAAGTAAAAATTTTTGAAAAAAAAAAAAAAAAAAAATTCATTAAGGTGGGAAACCAAACATTTTTTGACCTATTGATAAGAGTAGTTATTTAATAAGAAAATTACAATTTATACACTTTGCCCTCATCACTTGTAATTGTGTTAGTTTTACCCTTTAAACTTCAGGTTAAGGCTCCGTTTGGAACCAACTTATTTGAGCTTTTTAATTATTTTTTTTGCTTAAAATAAGTAAAAAAGCCAGTTAGAGTTGGCTTTTTACTTTTTTATTTTTGCTTATTTGCTTATTTTTACCTAAAGTAAAGTAAAAAAAGTAAAAAAAAAAAAAAATCTAAGTTTAAAAAAAGCTTGACTTTTAAGCATTACCAACCAGAGCCTAAGTGTCAACATCTACTCAAAAAATGAACTTAAAATATTATTTTTAATTCAAAAAGTGTATTTGGAATGTTTTCCTATTTATATCAGCTCCAATTCAAATCTCCATTTTATATTTATTTTTGAAAAACAAATCCATCAATCCTCCACTTTTCCTCCAAAACTTCATCGTACTATAGTTTTAAAAATATTTATTATTGTAGTCGATTTTTATGTGATATTACCTTTTTACCCTTAAATATCTAGGGTGTTTATGCAATTGTTATGAGAACTATAAGGAGTGCTCTTATAAATATTTTCAAAGGACTGTTCAATTAATTGTGAGAGGACTGATGTTGCGCCTTTTTTTTATATTTTTGTTTTGCAAATTTTAAAATGTAATAACTTTTGTTGTACACAATATTTTTTAGTAAAATTTATATTTTTACAATATTTTCAATGAGATCTATCAAATAATATCCGTATCGAATATGAAATTATGACAATATAACAAGTTTTTTTTGGTAATTAGGTTCCAAGTAAGTTGGAGTGATAAATTTATCATTCTACACAAAAAATTGTATAAATATATAAAAAAATTATAAAATGGGCGAGATTAATATATTTAATTGGTTGAGTGACCAATTTATCATTCTACACATTCATTTAAGGAAAATAAAAAAAAATTATTCATAATATTTTTAGTTAGAATATAGAGTAAGGATTTTATTATTCAAACATGAGAAAATTTATATGTATGACAGTGATAATTTAATAGCACGTGTTTACAATTTTAATTGTTTAAGATACATATTGTGTAAAATATATGCAAAAATTGTACATTTATTTGTTAAAATATAGAGATACTTTTGAGAATAGTTATATGAGAATTTAAAATATTATAAACTGATAATACAGAATGTGAATTTTATCATTTAGCAAACATACAATGAAAAAACTATTAATTTCATAAGGTATGCTCTTATTTTTTACTTGTTCAATATGTATAGCAAAAATATATTGAAAATTTATGGGTGAATGAATATAAAAGGGCATTTGTTATTTGCCTTAATTCATGTTATTTCCCCAATAATCAACCTCTATAAGTAGAGTTTAATAGCTGAATTAATCTCAGTAGTTATGAGTTTAGTGCAAAATTTTCGCAATCTTATTTTCCCTTGATATAAGTTGATCCTCATGTGTTGAGAAGAGATAGAAGACAAAGAAATAGTTGAGATAAAATTATGAGTCTTTTCCTTTGAGAGAGAAAGACAAACGCTAAGTCTTTTTGCCAAGACTGCTATGGAGGTATTTTTGTAGTTCGCGATTCAGCCGTTTAAAATTGGAAGAAAGACGTCGACAAAATTCTGCAACACTCTCGGTAAGTGACGGATTTTTTTTAAGAAGACTGAGTTTGCAAGACTTGACCAAATTTATTTGCTTGTATTTTTTTTTTTTTCTTATTTAGTTTCTGCATTGTATTTTAGTTATGTAATTTTTATTCTGTATTTTTTGCATTTATGTAATAGTTTAATCAGTTGAACTAAATTCTCAATCGGTTGAAACTTGTAAATTTCAGCTCACTGTTTATAATGAAATTATTCTTTGGAATTCCGTGTGTGCTGAATCTATTTTTACCAAAAAAATATACATAGAATTTGTATCTTTATTTTTAAAATATGATGATGCTTATAGTCGTAGTTTATATATTATAATAAGCAATGTCGCAATTTGAGAAATTTGATCATGAAGTTATTCAAAAAAATTGGTATTGTGTCGAATTTAAAGTGAAGTGAAGTGAGCAAAAACATAATTAAATTATTAATAAACAAAAAAAAATTGAAGTGAAATTAAAAAAAATGTAATTATAATGTAAAAAACTGATAATGACGTTATAATTTTATGTGTTTGAAGTGCAAAATTGATATCTAGCGCTTCAAAATTCATAACTTACCCTTCTTTGCCTTACTTAATGCCATGTTATTACAAGAAACATTCAACAAATAAAAGTAACAACTATTTAACAAAAAATGAAGTAGTGCAGTCGGTAAGGGCATGCGCCATGGTTGCTCTTGGCAGTTTTTGCCACAATTATTTTTTAAATTCCGCACGCAAATTTATAAGGGTAAATCTAGATTAAAAATAACTATAGGACTTAAGCAAGTTTTTTTTTTTTTTTTTATCAATATAAGTCTAGTGCATGGGATATTTAATATTTGGTCTCCTTTTGAATATCTCATCAATATATTTGAATAATATTAATTTCATAGACTTAGGAGTTATTCTTGTTTTATAATAAACAATAGTAAAAAGTAAAAATAAAGACGTATCTGCATTGTGGAGTTAAATAACGAAGCTTGGTTGGAGTGAAGTTGACTTAAATTGAGAATTCAATGAGTAAGATAACTAATAAGATTTTGGTCATCATGACTCGTTGGACAGTAATCAAGACACACACGAAGCAAGAAAAAAATTAAAAAATTCCAGTGCATATTTGATATATTTTACTCCTAATACACTTTTACATATTTTTATATGATTTAACAAGATTTTTTTTTGTTCATTAACCATAACCAACTAGGATGCCTTTGGTTAGATGGAGTGAATTTTGTAAGGAATGCAATTGAGATTAGACTAAATGATGTATGAATAGTTATTCTCATTTTTTATGGAATAGAATGAATATTATTTTATTATTCATTTATTTATATAATCTAGTGAATGACTATTCCAAATAGAATGACAATTTCGTTTATTTTTATCAGCCAACTACTAAAATAATTATTCCTATAAAAAAGATTATTTGATTCCACAAAAAGCCTTCTACTTCTAGTTAGGCCTTTCCAATTATATAGAACAAGTCACAGTATTAAAGTAACTGAAATAAAGAAGTAATAAGCAATATGTAAAGCAATAACTCTTCATGTAGTTCTCACAGAAAGTCTACTTGACAGGCTAGCTAATAGTTGGGCTTTAAAATCCTGAGTCATCATGCAACTCAATACAACCTATTTTTGTAAATAATTCAAAAATAAAAATTTTGGATTGGAAAAATCCCATAATCTATGATGTTTTGATGATATTTTTAAATTTTGAGACGAAATAGAGAATAAAAAGGTTACAAAAATTAAAATCATTTTATATATGGAATTTTTGTAAAAAAAATTGACTTGTATAATATTCTCATTCATATAAATACTTATTGTCAAAATTTATTGGTAAGTGAATACCATATGAGATGGCATTAGAGCAGAGTATTCAGGCAAATTGTCCCGAGTTTCTAATAGAGTAAATGAAAATACATCAACGAAATTTAGAACAAGATATAAGGGAGATTTTCGAAACCCACTCGGGGTTGGAGCATGGTAAGATTTAGGCCATTGAGACTGTGTTAAATTAAATTCAGTAAGTTGCTGAATTTATAAATGGAATAAACAAATTACAGATAAATTGAAATTGTATTGAAAAACAATAAACATAAAATTTAACAGAATTGACAGAAGTTGATCGAGGCCAGCATTGAACACTGTCTCCTTAAGACAGAATTCGCCCCGTCACTGGTGCTTTCGGTTGTTTGGCTTCTGTCTCTCAGGATGCAACGATCTCGCTCACAAAAATTTGCACAATTTCTGTGTGCTCGGCGAACCAGTTAGTAATGTTATCCTCTCATGAATGACTCTAATGCAGAATGCCAGAAAATCTCTTGTTTTTCCTCATTGATAAACTCTCAGATTTTTGTGTGTTTTTTGAACTT
>BRYE01000001.1:13200457-13212957 GCA_030159115.1 Actinidia arguta var. hypoleuca
TATATCAGATGTCATTAAAACTCCATCCACCTATTTGTATCCATTACCTACCGGCCATATTTGAAAGCTCTCAAATTCACCCTTACCCTTAGTGGGGTTTAGGTAAATTCAACCATACCCAATCACCAATTCAACATCTTTTTACTAAAAAAATTAAATAACATAAAAATCAAATAATCACACAAAATAAAAATGATAAAAATATTAAACATTTATTAAACATGATATAACATACAAAATTTTTGGGTAAATTTCACTCACCTCTCCTAAGGTTTCTGAAAAATACAACCACTTCTATATTGTTTCTAAAATAGTACTGACCTCATTTACTTTTAAAACTATTATCAATATGTAATTTTTTTAAAAGAATTGTTCTAAATAGTTTACTTTTTGAGTACTCCTGATCAATAGAAATTTACTTTTTAGAAAAATTAATCTAAATAATTTATTTTTTAGGTGTTCCTAATCTAAATATTCTTAAAAAATAAACTTTTTTATCAATTTTTTTTTAAAAAATAAAAATTATTATTTATTTTAATTGTTGTATGGAGAAAAGAAAGTTGAAAGCCCTAAACATAAGGATAATTTTGTCATTTTTGCACAAAAATTAGCTTCATGGTAGAATCTTGACAATAGTTTCAAAAGTAAAAGATGTCAGTGCAATTTTAAAAATTATAGGTGATATGGTTGTATTTGTGTGAAACCTAAGGGGAGGTTAGTGAAATTTACCTAAATATTAAACATTAAACATGATATAACATTATTTTTGGGTAAGCTGCACTTTATCCCCTTAAAGTATTGAGGGATTTCCACTTTGCCCCTAACTAATAGTATTCTCAATTTTTACTCTCAACGATATAAACACTTGCAATCAACCTTGACATCCAACGTCCGTCTACAAAATGAGCAAAAATTGCCAGTTAGGCTGCCACGTGTTGACCCGACCTGTCAAACCTTGGATAAATAATACTCGGCCACATAAGCAAACACTCCAAATAAAGAAAAGTCAACCGAAACAATATGACAACATACTGTCATAACATAATAGTACAATTAATCCCTCCCGTGAGACAATGCTCTCCATGAGCTATCAAGTACAACACAAGGATGATAATCCATGGACAATGTCCACACCGGGCTAAAAGAATATTATATTTTTTTTAAAAATATACATTAATAAGTTTTCTAATCAAAATAGGTAAATGGAATCCATATGCCTCACGTTTCAGAATCATTCTCGGTATCTAAAATTTATTTAATAGTAAAGATGAGTTACCTTGAAAAGATTTAACAATGGGTTTGATGTCCCAAGCAAAAAATCATGATACATATGTATATGATTAAAACATGATGCAATAAACTATGCTTCTTTCATATCAAACACACTTTTCGATTCATGATTTCGCAAATCAATGAGTTCATAAGTTTTTTGACTTTTTATCAAAAAGTATAGATCTAATAATTCTGAATGACACACCTAGGCTAGTACATAAATCGGCCTCATCATGCACCAAGCATATGAGATAATATTTGGCCAACTTCTCGATTACTAATCGAGGGTTTTGGCTTCCCCTCTCGCGAGAGTTTTTGGTCTCTCATTGTAGATTTGTTCTAAGCCATCTTATTTTGGGTACACTAATGTACCACATCCAGCACTACCTAATGTGTCATTCCCAAACAATTTTCAAGTTTTCAACATTCATAAAAATTATCACAAGTTTAATGCAACAACATAAGTATACAAGATGTCATAATCCTCAACATAAACCATTATTTAAACAAATTAAATATATTTACTTCAAAACATTTCATGAACAGTTAAAATAGGCAACTATCGGTAGTGGTTTTGGACACTACCGGTAGACAGCGGTCCAATGGCGAAATGCAAATAATCACTATCGGTAATGAAAATGAGTACTATCGATAGACAATGATCTAGATGCGAAATGCAATTAATCACTACCGATAGTAGAAAAGAGTACTACCGATAGATCGGGACATCAAATCAACTTCAAGAACAAAAGAAAGTTACCGGTAAGGAATATATGACAACCGGTAATGTACGCAAAAAATAGAACATTTCCAAATCGCAAAATTTATGATTTTCATTTAAATCAAGTTTTTCAATTAGTGTTCAATACCTAAAATAATGCCTCAATAGGCTATGTATAAGCTATCAACACAATCCCAATATAAAACCCTAACAAGTAAATCCCCTTTACCTTAAATAAATGCAAGAATGCTCCAAAAAGATGTTGAAGATGGGATGATGCCCAAAACTTCGATTTGCTTTGATTTCAAACCTTCTTGGTTCAATACGAAGTCTCCGTTGAGTGAATAACTTTCTATCAAAAAACTAGTACTCAAATTTTACTCTAACACACTAAGCCCTAGCTCAAGATGGAAATCCTAGAGAGAGAAGAAGAAGAAGAGTAAATGCCTGAGTAAATGTCTTTAGGTCAAAGGAGGAGAGAGAGCGGGATGTAATAAATGGCATTCAAAGCCTTTAGGCCTTGTTTGGCCAACACAAATTACTCAAACTAATCATGGATGCATATATTCTCTCGCACTAGCACACTTTCAATTTTCATCAAACCCAATATAAAATACACTTAGGCCTAACTACCCCACAAGTGACCCAATTAAATTAAATGAGTCCAATTTATAGTAAAGTCCATAATAGCTCATATATATATTCACACATGTATATATACACATATAGATACATAAAGTATTATGACATCATATATGCATCCTAATTATCTATATATATAAAAAGAAAATTTTTGGAACTTTACAACCTCCATCACTTAAGAAATTTTGCCCTGGAAATTAGATACATGTACCAGATGGCTTAAAAAGATCTAGATACTTTGTACGAACCTCTAACTTGCGCTCCCACGTAGCCTCTTCCACACCATGATGAAGTCATAAAATCTTCACCAATGGAATGGTTTTTCCTCTAAGAACTTGGTCCCGTGTGTCCAACACACGAATTGGTCGCTCCTCATAAGTGACGTCCTCGTTGATGACAAGATCTCCCCAATAAAAAAACGTGTGAAGGATCGGGCTTATACTTCTGCAACATCAAAATGTGAAACACATTGTATACATTGGCCAACCTCTGTGGCAAAGCAAGATGATACGCCACAGCTCTAACACGATCAAGAATCTCAAACGGACCAATAAACCTTGGCGATAGCTTGCCACTGTACCTAAAATGCATCAATCCCTTCTTTAGTGAAATCTTCAAATCTTCAAGAATACGTGGTCTCCCATGGTAAACTCCAATTGACGTTTTCTTCAGTCGGTGTAATTCTTCTGACGACTCTGTTCCATGAGTAAATGCTTCCTAATCATGACTACTTTCTCGGTCGTATCACGAACCCAATCTGACTTCGCAAGCACTGCCTCTCCAACGTTGGTCCAACACATAGGTGCCCTAAACGATCTACTGTACAAAGCTTCAAAAGGTGCCGTCTTTATGCTCGCCTGATAACTATTTTGTACATGAATGCCATTAAGCGTAAATGATCCTCTCATGATCCCCCGAAATCAAGCATACATGCCGAAGTATGTCCTCTAAAATCTGAATAGTACGCTCAGACTGCCCATCGATCTTAGGATGAAATGTCGTGCTAAGTCTCAAATATGAACCAAAAGCAGATTGCATACCCTTCCCAAAGAATGATGTAAAATGTGGATCTCTATCAGAAATGATAGATACCGGAACTCCATGAATTCGAACAATTTCACGAACATAAATGATGCCAAGATCCTCTACAGAATTTGACAAACGGATAGGAAGAAAATGCGCGAATTTTCTCAAACGATCGACCATAACCCAAATAATGTCATGCCCTCTCAGTGACCTAGGAAAACTGGACACAAAGTCCATCGTGATATGCTCTCATTTTCACTCAACAACCGGTAATGGTTGTAGCAAACCTGCTAGTTTCTGGTGTTCGATTTTCACTCTTTGGCAAGTCAAACACTTCGAAACGAACAAGGCAACGTCTTTCTTCATTCGTCTATACCAAAATTGGCAACATAAATCATGGTACATTTTCGTCCCTCCAAGATGAACAGTAAGTCGTGAATGATGAAACTCACAAAGAACGTCGTCTCTACTAGACAAAGGTACGAATAATCTAGACTTTTATCACAAACCTTGGTCGGAATGCAAAACCTAATCTGTTGGCTCTACACCTCTAGTATACGATCACAAATCATCTTGGCCTCCATATCCTGCTATTGTGCCTCAATATCTCGGCTGATGATGGATGATTCTGTATACAATGTGAACAATGTAGCAAACTTGTTCGTCTCGCTGAGAAGCATGTCGTACTCACCGAGATCCTGAAGCATCTGCCACTCATGAATAGAAATGCCCATCAAGGTACTAAGGGATTTCCTAATAAGCGCATCGACTATAACGTTGGCCTTCCCAGGATGATAATATAAGTCAAAGTCGTAGTCCTCCATGTACTCCATCCAGCGTCGCTGCCTCAAGTTCAAGTCCTTCTGTGTAAACATGTACTTCAAACTCTTGTGGTCTAAAAACACTTCAAACTGTTCCCCGTACAAGTAGTTCCTTTAACTTTTTAAAGCAAATATAATGGTCGCAAGCTCTAAGTGGTGAGTTAGATAATTTTGCTAATTTTTCTCGTGTGTTTTCCATACACAATCACCTTGCCCAACTAAATCAAAATGCATCCCAAAACATCAAGTGAAGCATCATAGTACACGGTGTACCCCAATCCTCACTAAGGTATAACAAGAATTGGTACAGAAGTCAATCTCTTCTTAAGCTCCTAAAATGAATACTCGCAAGCGTCGTTCCAAACAAAACAAATTCTCTTCCTTATAAGTTAAGTCATCGGTGCTGCTAGACGTGAAAAATCTTATATGAATTGTCGGTAGTAACCAACTAATCCCAAGAAATTATGAATTTTGAACATGATCTTCGGTCGTTCCCAATTCATCACTACCTCAATTTTTGAATAATCAATCGCCACTCTGCTTCTAGAAACAACGTGACCTAAGAATTTCACATCAGGTAACCAAAATTTACAATTGCTAAATTTAGCATACAAATGATGCTCTCATAGAAGCTGCAATACAATTCTTAGATGCTCCTTATGTGACTCAATCGATGGCGAGTAGATCAAGATGTCATCCACAAACACGACTATGAATTGATCAAGATATGGGTGAAAGACATGATTCATCAAGTCCATGAAAGTTGCTGGCGTGTTCATAAGACCAAACAGCATTACAAAAAATTCATAATGTCCGTAGCGTGAGCGAAAAATCATCTTCGCAATATCCTCTTCTTTGATTCACAACTGGTGATAACCTGACCTTTAGTCAATATTAGAAAAATAGCTCGAACCCTTCAATTGGTCAAACAAATCGTCAATCCTCGAAAGTGAATACTTTTTCTTTATCGTTGCACAATTCAGTCGTCGGTAATCAACACACATTCAAAGTGATCCATTCTTCTTCTTTGCAAGCAAAGTTGAAGCTCTCCACGGTGATACACTAGGTCGGATAAAACCTTTATCCAATAAGTCTTGAATTTGAATTTTCAACTCTTGTAACTCTGCCGGTGCAACATGATACGGTGGTATAGAGATGGGCACAGTGCCTGATATAAGATCGATGGAGAATTCAATCTCTTGTTGTGGTGATAACTCCGTCAAATCTTCCAGAAAGACATTCAAAAATTCACAAACAACCGGTGGCAAAACCACACTAGCTACACTACCTTCATCGATCAGACAAGCTGAGAAGAGAAAATTCAATTCTTTTTGCCTACGCACATCGGTAGGTGATGGGTTAAAGCCACAATTTCGGTCTTCCACAAAGTGAAAATGGTCGCCCTGGGGTGTACAAAATGTAACTCAATGCTAAAAAATAATCTATCATAGTATGATAGCCAATCAACCAATCCATACCAAGTATAACGTCAAACTAGTCATATCTAGCATGATAAAATCGAACATAAAACGTCGATCGGTGATCTCGACCTCGCAAGATCTACAAATTCATCTCAAGATTGATCTACCTCCAACTAGAGTGTCTAATAGAAGCACTAAATTCAATACCTTTATCTTTAATCCCAATGCCAAGGCAAAAGATGATGCATAAATGAATGCCATCATATCGATGAGAACACGGGCCCAAGAATTAAACACAAGGAAGGTACCTCATACGATAGAGGTATCGAGTTGCGACTCCTATTATCTTATTGTTATTGACGGTCCTGTTGCTGATGTCATCGCATAGATTCGCCCCTGAGTCCTCTAACCCTGCTGGCCCAAAGCCTGTGGTCCAGATTGATAAAGAGATTGAGTCGATGTGAATGCTGGGGTGGCCCTAGAGGCCTGAACTAACTTAGTAGGCTGTTGAGATCTTGTAGCTCTCTAATTGTTCTTCCTCTACATGCACTGCTGCATGACATGACCAACATGACCACACTGGTAGCAAGTATGTAGCCTTCTAACTTATGACTGTTCTTGCGTCTGACCGCGGGATTGTCCCCTTTATTGCGACTATCGCTGTTATTAACCTTTATGTGGGTAATCCGCGATACGATGCCCTAGCTGGTGACACCCAAAATATGTCAGTCCAACTCGGGGTGACTATCCAGATGGTGCTGTAGAAAGAACAAGTAAAGACCTAGTAGGATACTGTTGCTGCTGCGATGTAGGAATCTTAAGTTCTTCGAAAAGTGCCCCTCAGATTGAATACTAGTACCCTTGCGCTAGAATTTTGGATTCGTAATCTTCCTAGTTTCATTCGAAGTCTCCACTATAGCTGCCGTCGAGCTAACCATGGTAGAGTAAACTTTGATCAAGGTTTTCGCAATTTTGTTCCTTATGGATGGTCTAAGTCCCTACATGAATTGTTTTGCCTTCTCTTCCTCTGTCTATACAAAAGCTCTAGCGAATCTAGAAAAACTAGTGAACTTGGCCTTGTACTGCACCACAGTTATACTCCCTTGAACTAGGTTTGTGAACTCCATTCTCAACACTTCCTTCGTAGTGTCCGTAAAATATTGGTCTAAAAAATGCCTTCTTAAATGACTCCCACTTCTTTGCTACACTCTCCTCCACGATCTTCCATCACTATAGAGCCTTCCCTTGCAATTGATACGAGACAAATAAGACTCGCAATTCCTCCTCTGTCACCAAGATTGTATCTAAGGCCCTAGTGACTTGTTCCAACCAATCCTCTGGCACCAAAGGATATGATTCGCCCCTAAAAGTTAGCGGGCAAAGTTGAAGAAAGGCCTTCGTGGCTGTAATTGCTCTAGTGTCAGCGATTCTAACTGACACTTGCATTACTTGCACCGTATTCCTTACCACCTGCTCAATGGCAGTGAATACCCCTTGAATAAACTCGGCACCACCTAATGCTGCAGGTAGAGCACCTTTAGTACCTCCAGCGTTTCCTCCAATATTCCCTCCAAGAGCATTGACTCCTCCTCTAATCACGAACTCTTGGTGATTCTCACCATCACCCTCTTCATGTTCCTCGCGAGCTCTACCTGCTCTACGAGTTCCACGAGCTCTAAACTGTGGTCTAGCGCGACCTCTAGCTTGACTCAGTGGTATATTCTACGCAATGCCACAAGAAAACAACAATACAATCATATGCATTTATGATTCATTCAAAGCTGCCCTAAAATATGTAAATCAATAACATGTAGCATGTACATGTTATTTCAATTACATATTTAGTACACTTACATTACTCCTCAATAATTAGACACGAAAACAAATGTGGCGTAACCACCCCACGGCTCATAGGTATTCGAACCTATAGCTCTGATACCATGTAGTCACGCTCCGGATAAATAATACCCAGCCACGTAAGCAAACACTTCAAATAAAGAAAAGTCAACAGAAATAATATGACAACAAACTATCATAACATCAGAGTACAATTAATCCCTCTCGTTGGACCATGCTCTCCATGAGCTATCAAGTACAATACAAGGATGATAATCCATGGACAATGCCCATACCGAATCAAAAGAATATTATAATTTTTTTAAAAATATACATTAATAAGTTTTCTAATCAAAATAGGTAAACGAATCCATATGCCTCACGTTTCAGGATAAGTCTTGGGTATCTGAAATTTATTTAATAGTAAAGATGAGTTACCTTGAAAAGATTTAACAATGGGCTTGATGTCTCAAGCCAAAAATCATGATACATATGTATATGATAAAAACATGATGCAATAAACTATGCTTCCTTTATATCAAACACACTTTTCGATTCATGATTTCTCAAATCAATGAGTTCACAAGTTTTTTGACTTTTTGTCAAAAAGTATAGATCTAATAACACACCTAGGCTAGTACATAAACCGGCCTCATCATGCACCGAGCATATGAGATAATATTTATCCAACTTCTCGGTTACTAATCGAGGGCTTTGACTTTTCCTCCCGTGCGGATTTTTGGTCTCTCACCGTGGACTTATTCTAACCCATCTTATTTCGGGTACACTAATTTATGAAATTTGGCACTACATAGCGTGTCATCCCAAACAATTTTCAAGTTTTCAACATTTATCACAAGTTTAATGCAACAACAGAAGTATACAAGATCTTATAATCCTCAAAATAAACCATTATTGAAACAAACTAAATGTATTTACTTTGAAACATTTCATAAAAATTACATTTATCACAAGTTTAATGCAACAACATAAGTATACAAGATCGCATAATCCTCAAAATAAACCATTATTGAAACAAACTAAATGTATTTACTTCGAAACATTTCATGAACAGTTAAAACAGGTAACTCCTGGTAGTGGTTCTAAGCACTACCGATAGATAGTGGTCCAGTGGTAAAATGCAAATAATCACTATTGGTAGTGGAAACGAGTACTACCAGTAGACAACAGTCCAGTGACGAAATACAAATAATCACTACCGGTAGTGGAAACAAGTACTAGTGGTAGACAACGGTCCAGTAGGGAAATGTAATTAATCACTACTGATAGTAGAAAAGGGTACTATCAGTAGATCAGGATATCAAATCAGCTTCAAGAACAAAAGAGAACTATCAGTAGGGAACATATGACAACCGGTAGTGTACGCAAAAAACAAAACATTTTTAGATCACAAAATTTTAGATTTTCATTTAAACCAAATTTTCTAACTAGGGTTCAATACTCAAAATAATGCCTCAATAGGCTATGTATAAGCTATCAACACAACCCCAACATAAAACCCTAACAAGTAAACCCCCTTTACCTGAAATAAATATAAGAAAGCTTCAAAAATGTGTTGAAGATGGGATGATACCCAAAACTCCGATTTGCTCTGATTTCAAACCTTCTTGGTTCTATACGAAGCCTCCGTTGAGTGGATAACTTTCTACCAAAAAATAACTACTCAAATTTTACTTTAACACATATAAGCCCTAGCTCAAGATGGAAACCCTAGAGAGAGAGAAGAAGAGTAAATGCCTGAGTAAATGTCTTTAGGTCAAAAAAGGAGAGAGAGCGAGATGCAATAAATGGCATTCAAGGCCTTTAGGCCTTTTTTGGCTAACACAAATTCCTCAAACTAATCATGGGCCAAGTAATTGGCCCATTCTCTTACACTAGCCCACTTTCAATTTCCATCAAATCCAATATAAAATACACTTTGGCCCAACTACCCCACAAGTGACCCAATTAAATTAAATGGGCCCAATTTATACTAAAGTCCATAATAGCTCATGTATATACACACACACACACATATATACACATATAGTATTATGACGTCCTAATTATCTATATTTATAAAAATAAAAGTTTTGGAACCTCACACGACATGACCCGAATTCAAGGACAATTCATGTTAACATCATAGAAAATATCCAATTTCTATTTGTCTTCTACCTTATTCGATCTCTAAAACTCTCTCTCTTTCTCTCTCTCTCCCTCCCTTCTCTCTCTTCATTTACTGTGAATTTATAAGACAAAAATTATTGTATTTGAATATTTTGTATGACGTTAGCATGGGTTGTTCCTGGATCCGGGTCGAGTCAACATGTTGCATGGCAATTTTCGTACACTTTGTAGATAGACGTTGGATATTGGGGTTGATTGTAATAATTTATATATTTAAAGGTACAAGATAAAAAATTATTCGTGAGGGAGGCAAAGTGGAAATTTCTCAATACTTTAGAGAGGAAAATGCAGTTTACCCTAAATTTTTTATGAAATACTTGCAAAATAAACTCGTGGGCATTGGCGGCGCATGCAACTTCCACCACTGGGTCTTGGCCAACAAGCGTCGTATCCCTCTGGTACTACACGACTTTGAGGCTCCTTATGTCGACCCAGTCCAGCCCCATCGCGGACCTCTTCACGTCTTGAATCAACGTAAACCCCTATAGATTTTTTGCACCCGCTCTTTCCGATGAATCCGACGCTCATCCCCTGCCACACCTCGAGGCTGAATTGGCGGAGTACGGGTGTCTACAGCCGTCGTGGGTATGAGAAGTCTATGTCTTTTAGCTCTATGCCTCTAGATAGCTTTGCCGGCTTGGTTCTGTCCCCGGCCTATTTGTGACCAAGAAAATCAAAGTCAGTGACATTTGGTCCTCCAAGTTTTTATTTTGTTAATTTAGGCCCATTTTCGGCTAGCAAATTAGCTATTTTGGTTTGAGAGTTTTTTTTCTGAGAGGAATCTAAAAGAGTAACAAATTAGATCAAATTTAAAAAAAAACACTAAAGAAATGATATTTTTTTCAAAATTACATCAATTTTTTCATATTTTTATATTCATCTCGTCAAAAAGAACTAAAAAGTATAAAATTTTGCTCAAATGATTAAAAAAATTACTGAAGACAAACTCGAAAACCAAAACAACCAATTTAGTTAGCAAAAAAAAAGTTGAAAAAAAAAGAGATAAGGCAAGATAGGAATAGGGATGAGGAAATTAAATTTTTATTTATTTTCACTCTATTTATTTCATTTTTCTTTCATATTATGAAAGAAATAATTATTTTCCTTTTCCTTTTTTTCCCCTCTAAGTTCCAAGCACATCCTGAAATAAAAAATTGTGAATCTACATACACAACTTCAGATGCTTCTCTAGTCACATACTTCTCACGAGAGGTGGATTCTGTAGTATATGGATCTCATTGTGGGACCCACCTCTTAGGAGAGTGGTATGACCAAAGTTATGCTCGAAAGTTGTGTGCCTCATATTTCTCATAAAAAATAGAAAAATCTACTGTCTGCAAATTTGGACCAAGAAATATTATTCGAATTAAAAAATGGATGCTATAGATTTACTTGATTATGTGACACCACACACCTAAGTGAATATAATCCATTCGTTTTGAATTCAGAAAACTTTTTTAGTCCAAATTAGTGCTTTGATAAATGCCAAACATATAAGAAATTGAAACTTACAGAATTATAAAACCCTAGAATGAGTGATTGCCTATCAAGAATAGAAAACACAGAGCCATAACTGCTGAGCCCTTAGCCAAATCAGAGGTCATGCTCCCAACTTCAGCTATAACCTTCCCCGTACTCACCAACACAAAAAATGTCTTGAGCACATCCCCAACTGATATCTCCCCATCTCTCACCATCCTCCCCCCATACCAAAAGTCCAGGGCACATAAATGTCAGCCCCTTGGCCGACCCAATCCCTACTCCCGCTAGCCACAACTTCTTTTGGGCCTCCCTTTAGGGCAGTCCTGGGCCCCGTTGAAAAGCCCGAGCACTTTCTCCACACTGGAAAATGATGTCAGAACTCTGTGGTTGTACAACTATCTGTGTGCTCTCATTTTGTACCTACACAAAATTTGATGAGAATAAGACATAAAGATTTTTGAATCTTTCAACATATCTCTAACTATCTACGGTTGAAATTCATTTGAGTTAATTCAATGGCTGAGATTTTACCCGAGACTATTTTTTTTAAAAAAAATTCACTTTCTTCTTCTCAAAGGTGTGGGACCCACATAAGCTGTGCTCCAATGAAAAAAAAAAACTGTAAAGATGGGCATATTTTTTATTCATTAGATTATTTTTTTAGTAGAACCCACACAAAAATTTTTTTTAAATATCCCTTTCTTTTTTTTTTATTTTTTATTTAATAATTTTTTTTTATTATTTGATCAAACTTTTATACTATTTTAGTTCTTTTGACGAGAAGAGTCTAAAAATATAAAAATATTTAATTTGAAGATAAAAATAATTTTTTTCATTTTTAGTGAACTTTCTCTAAAATTAGATAATTTTTATATTTCAAAACTCCTTTTATCAAGAAAAATTGAAAAAGTATAAAATATGATAGTCAATATTGCTCTTTACCAAGCAATCCAATAGTCAATATTGCTCTTTACCTCGGTTTTAAATCTCGGCACAACTCCGGCGACCTGCGCAGTAATGAACAAACGTGATCGGCCGGGGTGAGGCCGCTCAAAATTCTTCCGGCGTGGAGATTAGACCAAGGCGAAT
>BRYE01000001.1:13217957-13225457 GCA_030159115.1 Actinidia arguta var. hypoleuca
TAAAAACCCTAAAAAGAATGTATCCCGTTCATAAAACCGTAAAGAAGCATATATAGGCTACACAATTCGAGTTTTAACGGGATTAGAATTTCTGCCCCATTTTCTTCTTAGCGTTCAAACTCTAAAAATGTATTGTCATATAGTGTTCAAACCCTAAGGCTAAATTTTTAATTTTTCTTCTTAGCGTTCGAACTCTCGAAATGCCTTGTCGACCAATGTTCGAACCCTAAGTCTATATTTTTACCCGTCTATTTCATCTCAATTTTGACTACTTTAGAGATCGATTAAGATAATTCTTATTAGATACAAACTTGTATACCTTGAAGTCTTCTTTCCAACGCATCAAATATTATCTCATTCGGGCATCAGAGTAAAAAGTTATGGCCAAAATACCAAGACCTATTTTTAGAAAAATCTTCTAGCGTTCGAACGCTCATTCCTTTGCATTTTTGGCGTTCGAACGCCAAGAGCAATTTTTTGATTTTTCTTCTTAGCATTAGAACGCTGGTTGATGCCTATTTTTGGAGTTCAAATGCCCAAGCCTGTGGCAATTTTTTTTTAACTTTTTAACTCTCTGTGCGTTCGAATGCTGCACAAGAGGGTTCGAACTCCAAAACCAAAATCTTATTTTCTTTTATTTTTCAAGCCATCATTCGAACTCTCCAAATTTTTTTATTTTTGTCATTCGAACGGTGTATATTTTGAACCATCTTTGACTTTTTCTTCTTTTTTTTCTGTCTATTTTGAAGCTCTTATAGTCCATATCTCGCGATGCTCGTTAAACGTGAATTTGCATAGCTTTGTGACATCGTTCTGACGGCGCATCTTTTATTCCATTCCGAGTTACGAGTGAAAATTTTCATAATTTCCTAGACAAATCCCGACAATGATCCTCAATATACATGTCCGCACTCTGAATCACTTTTATGGTTTCAAATTTTCTTCTTTATCAATAATTATCTGCAATGAACTCAAACACGACTTTAAATATGAAATACGATAAAAAGATATAATTAACCTAATCTAGGACCAACTTAGGTCGGTTTAACGGCGGTTGGACTACAATTATGCAGTCCAATCACAACTCTCATTCTATGTTAAGTACTGTCAAAAGCTAAAAGGTCCACTCTTTCAATATCTAATCCTGTTGGAAGAGGATTAGTTGAAGTAAGCAAACTCAATAGCTTTAATTGCATATTTCATTGTATTTGTAAAAATTGTCTAATAATTTATTATTTTATCCTTTTTTAAAGGCTGTTGGAGACATAGGAAGGCAAATGAACTTCAGCAAGGGAAGAACCACTTAAAGATCTAGAGGCAGAACTGGTAGAGGCACATGTAGGGGTAAGAGCAGATGAATCTTTTCCCATGAGCTATGATTTGTTGCCATCTGTATAGCCTGAATTATATATGTATATATATACACGTGAAGATGGATTGACAGGAATATAATGATATAGCAAAAGAGCGAGGTATCATTTGGATACGGATTTGAGTCATTTTAGGTAGAGGTAGGTATAAGTCAGTCTAGAAGACCCCTCTCTCTTAATTGTTCAAATTGCAAGGAATTTGGTCACAACAAGAGGTCATGTCAAATTGCCCAGTGAAAAATAAGACCATAACAGGAGTTCAGGACACCCCTATTGCATCATAGGTTATGTATTAAGTTTTAAAAATTTTGATGGCATTTTGTGGCTTTATTTTTGTGCCTTTTATTTCTGTCTTATAACTTTATGAATTATATGTTAAGCACCAACAAACAACTCCCATTCTATTTCAAAAATTGTCACAAGATGAAGGGTCCACCCTTTCAACATTTAATTGCATATTGTATTGTATTTGTAAAACTTGTCTAACACTTTACTGTTTCATCCTTTTTTCAAGGCTGCTAGAGGTAGAGGAAGACCAATGGGCTTAAGTAAGGGAATAACCACTAGACAAATATGCACTGGATGCAGGGTTGGTAGAGGCATAATCAGGGTTGAGTGCAGATGAATATTTTCCCATGAGGTATGCTTTATTGCCATCTGCATGGGTTGAATTAAAAATGTATATATACGCATGTGGAGATGGATTGACAGGCATGTTACGATACAGTTTGATGTATTAAACAGAGCGAGGTATCATTTGGATATAAGTTAAGGTCATTTTAGGCAGAGGCATGTACTAGTCAGTCTAGAAGATCCCACTCTCTTAATTGTTCAAATTGCAAGGAACATGGTCAGAACAAGAGGTCATGTCAAAGAGCCATAATGAGCGACCAGACCATAAGAAGAGTTCAAGACACCCCTATTGTATCAAAGGTTATGTATTAAATTTTTAAATTTTTGATGGTGTATTGTGGGTTTTATTTTTGTACCTATTATTTATGTCTTATAACTTTGTGAGTTATATGTTAATGACCAACAAACAACTCCCATTCTATTTCAAGGACTGTCACAAGGTGAAGGGTTTACCCCATCAACATCTAATCCTGTTGGAATAAGATTAGTTGAAGTAAGCACACTCAATAACTTTAATTGCATATTGCATTGTATTTGAAAAACTTGTCTAACAGTTTATTATTTCATCCTTTTTTCAAGGATGATAGAGGCATAGGCATACAAATGGGCTTAAGTAGGGGAAGAACCACCAGAAGACCCAGAGGCAGGGCTGGTAGAAGCACAGGTAGAGGTAAAAGTAGATGAATCTTTTCCCATGAGGTATGCTTTATTGCCTTTTGCATGGCCTGAATTATATTTGTATATATAGACATGTGGAGATGGATTAAAAAGCATGAAATGATATAGTTTGATGTATTAAACATAGGGAGGTTGCATCTGGATAAAGGGTTCATTTCATTTCAGGCAGAGGCAGGTACTAATCAGTTTAAAAGATCCCATTCTCTTAAGTCTTCAAATTGCAAGGAATTTAGACACAACAAAAGGTCATGTCAAAGAGCTTTATTGAGAGACAAGACCATAACAAGAGCTCAGGACACCCTTATGGCATCACAAGTTATGTATTAAGTTTTTAAATTTTTTTATCACGTATTATGACTTTTATTTTTGTCTCATAACTCTATGAATTATATGTTAAGGACTAGTAAACAACTTTTATTCTATTTCAAGGATGGTCACAAGCTGAAGGGTTCATCCTTTCAACATCTAATCATATTTGAGAAAAAATAGTTGAAGTAAGCACACTCAATAATTTTAATTGCATATTGCATTGTATTTGAAAAACTTGTCTAACACTTTATTGTTTCATCATTTTTTCAAGGTTGCTAGAGGCATACGAAGACAAATGGGCATAAGCAAAGGAAGAACCACTAAACGATCTATAGGTAGGGCTAGTAGAGGCACATGCAGGGGTAAGAGAAGATGAATTTTTTTCCATAAGGTATGCTTTATTGCCATCTGCATGGCTTGGATTATATATGTTTATATATACACGTGGAGATGGATTGACTAGCATGCAATGATATAGTTTGATGTATTAAACTAGATGAGGTATCATTTGGGTACGGGTTCAAGTCATTTTAGGCAGTGGCATGTAGAAGTCAATTTAGAAGTTTTCACTCTCTTAATTGTTCAAATTAAAAGGAAATTAATCAAAACAAAAGGTCATGTCAAATAGCCACCGTTAGAGACAAGACCATATCAGGAGTTAAAGACACCCCTATTGCATCACAGGTTATGTATTAAGTTTTTAAATTTTTGATGGCGTATTATGGCTTTTATTTCTGCGTCTTTTATTTGTCGTATAACTTTTTAAATTATGTGTTAAGGATCAATGGACAATTCGTATTCTATTTTAAGAACTATCACAAGCTGAATGGTCCACCCCTTCAACATCTAATCTTGCTGGAAGAGGATTAGTTGAAGTAAGTACACTCAATAACTTTAATTGCATATTGCATTGATTTTTTTAACTTGTCTAATATTTTATTGTTTAATCTATTTTTCAAGGCTGCAAGAGGCAGAGGAAGTCAAATGTGCTTAAATAGGGGAAGAACCACTAGCAAACAGATAGGTAGGGCCAAAGAGGCACATGAAGGGGTAAAAGCAGATGAATCTTTTCCCATGAGGTATGCTTTATTTCAATTTGCATGACCTAAATAAATAAATATATATATATGTGTGTGTGTGTGTGTGTGTGTGTGTGTGTGGAGATGGATTTACAAGCATTTAATGATATAGTTTGATGTATTTAACAGAGCGAGGTAACATTTAGATAGGGTTCTGGTCATTTCAAGAAGAGCCAACTACTAGTCTCAAGAAAAATCCACTCTCTTTATTGTTCAAATTGCAAGAAAATTAGTCACAATAACGGTCATGTCAAAGAGCCATAGTGAGAGACAGGACCATAAAAAGAGTTTAGGACACCCCTATTTCATCATAGGTTACGTATAAAGTTTTTAAATTTTTGATGGTGTATTGTGGAATTTATTTTTGTGCATTTTATTTTTGTCACATAACTTTATGATTTATATCTTAAGGACTAAAAACACTTCCCATTCTATTTTAAGGACTGTCACAAGCTGAAGTGCCCACCCTTTCAATTTCTAATCTTGTTGGAAGAGGATTGGTTGTAGTAACCACACTCAATAACTTTAATTATATATTAGGGTGAAATACAATGACCTCTCCTGAGTTTTTCTTTAAGACACAAAGCGTCCCTGACATTTGAGAAATTAGAATGACATCTGTGAGGTTTGAAACTTGTAACAGATTTTCCCTAAATACACTGACCACCAATGAGGTTTTGGGTTAATACATAAAGCACCCTTAAAATACACTAACCACCCCAGGGGTGTTTTGTGTATTAACCCGAAATCTCAGGGGTGGTCAGTGTAATTTCTCAAACGTAAGGGGAACATCTGTATTAAATGCAAACCTCAGGGGAGGTCATTGTAATTTATCAAATGTCAGGGGTACTTTGTGTATTAACATGAAATTTCAGGGGTAGTTAGTGTATTTCACCCTATATATTACATTGTATTGTAAAACTTGTCTAACATTTTATTATTTCAAGGTTGCTAAAGGCATACGAAGACAAATGGGCTTAAGTAGGGGAAGAACCACTTAAAGATGTAAAGGCAGGGCTGGTAGAGGCACATGTAGGGTAAGAGTAGATAAATTTTTTCCCATGAGCTATGCTTTATTGCCATATGTATACCTTAAATTATATATGAATATATATACACGTGAAGATGGATTGACTAGCATATAATGATATAGTTTGATGTATCAAAGAGAGCGAGGTATCATTTGGATACGGGTTCAAGTCATTTTAGCTTGAGGCAGGTACTACTAGTCAGTCTAGAAGATCTCACTCCCTTAATTGTTCAAATTGCAAGGAACTTGGTCACAACAAGAAATCATGTCGAAGAGCCATCATGAGAGAGAGGACCATAACAAGAGTTCAGGACACCCCTATTGCATCACAAGTTATGTATTAAGTTTTTAATTTTTTGATGGCATATTGTGGGTTTTATTTTTGTGCCTTTTATTTTTGTCTCATAACTTTATGAATTATATGTTAAGGACCAACAAACAACTCCCATTCTATTTTAAAGACTGTCACAAGCTGAAGGGTACACCCCTTCAACATCTAATCTTGTTGGAAGAGGATTAGTTGTTGTAAGCACACTCAATTACTTTAATTGCATATTCCATTGTATTTGTAAAACTGGTCTAACACATCATTGTTTTGTCATTTTTTCAAGGTTGCTAGAGGAAGAAGAAGATAAATGGGCTTAAGTAAGGGAAGAACCACTGGACGATCCAGATGCAGGGCTGGTAGAGGCAAAAATAAGGTAAGTGCAGATGAATATTTTCCCATGACGTATGCTTTATTTCCATCTGCGTGGGTTGAATTACAAATGTATATATACATATGTGGAGATGGATTGATAGACATGTAATGATATAATTGGATGTATTAAACAGAGCGATGTATCATTTGGATAGGTACTAGTCTGTGTAGAAAATCCCACTATCTTAAGTGTTCAAATTGCAAGGAACTTTGTCACAACAAGAGGTCATGTTAAAGACCAACAAACAACTCCGATTCTATTTCAAGGACTATCACAAGCTGAAGGGTTCACCCCGTCGTCATCTAATCCTGTTGGAAGAGGATTAGTTGAAGTAATCACACTTAATAACTTTAATTTCATATTGCATTGTATTGTAAAACTTGTCTAACATTTTATTATTTCATCCATGTTTCAAGTCTGCAATAGGAAGAGGAAGACAAATGGGTTTAAGCATGGGAAGAACCACTGGAAGATCCAGAGCTAAGGCAGGTAAATGCACAGGCATGGGTATATATACACATGTGGAAATGGATTGACAGGCATGTAATGATATAGTTTGACGTATTAAATAGAGCGAGATATCATTTGGATACAGGTTTAGGTCATTTTAGGCAGAGGCATGTACTAGTCAATTTAGAAGATCTCACTCTCCAAATTGTTCAAATTGCAAGGAACATGGTGAGAACAAGAGGTCATGTCAAGGAGCCATAATGAGAGACCAAACCATAATAGGAGTTTAGGACACCCTTAATGTATTAAGTTTTTTAATTTTGGATGACATATTGTGGGTTTTATTTTTGTACTATATTATTTCTGTCTCGTAACATTATAAATTATATGTTAAGGTCCAACAAATAACTCTCATTCTATTTCAAAGACTGTCACAAGTTGAATGGTCCACCATTTTAACACCTAATCTGGTTGGAAGAGAATTTCTTGAAGTAAGCACACTCAATAACTTTAATTGCATAGAATTTATAAAACTTGTATAACACTTTACTGTTTCATACTTTTTTCATGGTTGCTAAAGGCAGAGGAAGACAAATGGACTTAAGTAGGTGAAGAACCGCTGGACGATCTAGAGGCAAGGCTGGTAGTGGCACAGGCAGGGGTAGGAGCAGATGAATCTTTTTCTATAATGTATGCTTTATTGCCATTTGCATGGTTTGAATTATATATGTATATATACACGTGGAGATGGATTGATAGGCATGTAATGGTAGAAAAAGAAAGGGAAGCCCGGGAGATGTTGGCAAAACCCTAAGGCCAGAGTCGCGAATACCTTATTCATTATGAACTCCGTGAGCCAAACTTGTACCGCCCCTTGTTTGTTCAAACATGGAGCGGGAGAGATCCAAGCTCATCGAGTTCCTAAAAGCAAACAACGAGATCTTCACGTGGATGCCACACGAGATGCCATGTAATTTCTCTGTCTTTACAGAGCTTATTTATAGAAAAATTATAAATATTTTATATCAATTTTTTTTATTTACAAAAAGATTTTTAATATTTTGTATCAAACTTCTTTGTTTGCTGAGCTTATTCGGAAAAAAATTGTAACTATTTTGAATTATGCAAACAGAGTCTGATCATTTTCAAAGTTTGATTGGCAATTTTTAAAGTTTGGAAAATGCATTTACTTCGGCTATGAGATGTTTTATATTTTGATGTCAAACCTTACTTTCCTATAATATGAGGAA
>BRYE01000001.1:13237957-13242957 GCA_030159115.1 Actinidia arguta var. hypoleuca
CTGACCTCCCCTGTCAGAGCAAAAATGACAATTATGCCCCTGACACAGCCCCCCCCTCCCCCCCCCCCCCCGATTTTTTTTCAGTTTTTTTTTTCAGTTTTATTTATTTATTTTAATCTAATTTATTTTTGTTTTAACAGTTTTATTTTTCTTTTGGGATAAATAATATTTTTATTATATGTTTGTATTTTTTTTAGTTTTATTTCTTTTTTTTTAATTAATTAGTTTTTAATAATAAATAAATAAAAATAAATGTGTATTAGAAGATATTTATTAAGTACTTGTGGGAATAATCAAAAAATTATTTTCACAAGAATCATAGAAAGACATTAAATTTTGTATTACTATTCATTAACACATCTAAATTTTTAAAATTTTAATTTTTAAATGTGTTTCCCTTAAAATTAGAATTAACACTCCTGAGATTTTCCTTAAAATATATTGGCCACCCCTGAGATTCCCCTTAAAAACCATTTTTTTTTTATTATTATTAAAAAATAATTAATGAAAAAAAAGAAACAAAACTAAAAAAAATACAAATATTTAATAAAAAAAATTATTTACCCAAAAGAAAAATAAAACTGATAAAACAAAAATAAATTAGATTAAAATATATTAAAAAAATTGAAAAAAAATCGGGGGGGGGGGGGAGGGGGGCTGCGTCAAGGGCATAATTGTCATTTTTGCTCTGATAGGGGAGGTCAGTGCCATTTTAAAAACTACAGGGGAGATCAGTGCAATTATGGGAAACCTCAGGGGGTGTTGGTGAAGTTATCCCTATTTTAAATGGCAAAGTATAACTGACCCTTCTTTGGCTGGATTTCTTTTTCAAGTGTAGTTATTATTTTTTCTCTTCGTTACTTTTAAAACCAAATAAGGGAAGTTATTTTCTTTCAACCTTTTTTTCCGGAAAACCAAACAAAAAACGTAATTACACTTTTTTTTTTAAATTTCTCCCTTTCACTTCTTCTCTCTTCATTTTTTGAATTTCCAATCACAACCTTATCTCATATTTTTTTGCATTTTCTTTAAAACCAAAAACTGTAACTACCCACATTCATGACCAAAAAACATATGCTCGAAGTTACTACATAATCACAACCCGTCCCACTAATGTGACCTTTTGGTGGCTCTTTTCCAATTTATTTCTCTCTATTCTAATTAATTGGCAGTGGCATAATCATTTCTATGAGATTCATGTGCTGAGATTTCAACTACTTGCATTAAAACATAAACACAGAGACATTTGAGAGACATTTGAGAACAGAAAACCACAACCAACACACAACTCAATGGAGAAAAATCCCTTGAAGAGGGGTTTTAATGCAGAATTTGCTTAATATGTTATATTGATTGTAGATTTAAATTTCAATATAATACTTAGACTAATCATTTTAGGAAAGACAGGCATTTGTTTCATAACACAAATTAACAATCCCTTGACTTTAAGAAGACTTGTTCTTTCTTGCACTCTTCAGAACTCCTGAAGGTTTTATGAAGCTGGATTGATAGCTTTCCTAATCTTGAAGACATTCCAAGCAGTGCTAGCACAGTGCCCAATAATTCCTCCCCTGCACTTTCTCCAAACCTGTTGCTCAATAATGCCTCTAAAATTATAGAAAGAAGTCGATGAAGAAGAAGAAGGTGGTTGTGATCTAACTTTATTACATTTAGTCATAAGAAACGCAAAAGTAATTTGAAGGATTTAAGCGAGAAACAAAGAGAAAATATTTCGTTATCTTCTTCTTTTGTTTGAGAAAGATGAAGGAGAAAAAGAGAAAAGAAAGCATTATAACCTGAGTAGGGAAAAATATAAATCGAGCCCGTACTGGTGATGTGGATTAGAGAGATTCTAAAAGGTGGGATCAGGGTTTCAAGTCATGATAATGGTATCAAAAGATCAAAATCCTAAAATATATCAGTCCATACATACGGCCGATATTTACTGAAATATCGGTAATAGGAAAATCAAAACGTGACATATAACAGTCGATACATAACGTATCGCTGATATTTATAGTTATAACTTATAAGAGTTTTCTCTCTCCAATTCTTCCTTTTAAATTATCCAAATAAATATGTGGTTTTGGAGAGTGGAATTATTTTAATATATGTAAATGTACTGATATTTATATATGCTAACCATGTTTAACCTTTGAGAAACCATTCTGGTTGCAGCACCAGAGGTGGCAGAGAGGGCTTGTTTTTCAACAACATCAACTGCATCCAAAACTTTATCTGCAATTTTTAGATCGAAGTGAACCAATCACCTCACTATTATATATTTTTTTTGATAATCATACCAAGAAATCATAAACAATGCATAAGCATTTTGTTTCACGATCATTTCGTGGGTTTGATCTGAAAATTAAAGAACTAGGGGTGAATCACGTGTTTTGTTGCTAGACAAAGGCGTTTAAACCACGCTATAGTGACAAGTGTGATTCTCGATCTCCAATACAAAGACTATAGTTCGTAAATATGGCAGAGAAAGGTTTGGCACAACTTTTAAGCTGCAACTTCTATTTTTTTGTCTTGAAAACTATACCAAAACATTTGGTATAACTTCTGTTTGTACTTATGTACGAAAAATAACCTACAAAAGTTTAAAAAATAGTTGATTCTTGAAGCTCTATATTAAAGTTTTTCAACTTCTATTTTTAAATAAGCAACGTTAATATAAGTTCAGTTATATCAAATACCATCTATATAATATTGAAGTCAATTTAGGTAGAAGTAACCACCCAAAATTGTCAACAACTACCAAACCTCCAAGCTTAGCCCAGAAAGCCACCACTTTAGGCCTCTATAATTTGACTAATTTTCAAGACCTCAAAAAATATATATTCTTTATATATTAAGTTACCAAATAAAATTGCTTGGCCAAAATTTTCTTTTAAAGTTGTTTTACTTTATACCCCATTTGGGGTAACATATATTGGGCCCCGAAAATATCAAGACCGCCCTGCAAGCCTCGTCCATATAATATGGGTATGGGCAGCCAATATGGGCGCCCATATTTGAGTCCAAGACCCAAACCAAATGTCCAACAATGACGGTCATGAAGCATTTGTGGTATACAAACCGAGCATTTTTAACAATAGTTTCCAAAATAAGAGGCTGAAAACAAGACCAAGAAGTAAAATTTGGAAGACATATAAAGTGAGGATTTGTACTTACTGACTGCGTCGAGTGAAGCCAAGAGGACCTCCCCTAGAACCATGGCTAGGAAGGCCTTTCCGGCTTGGGACCGAACCACCGGCCCCATCACTGAGCCGGTGGCAATGCCAACACCATCAAGTATTACTTTGCTCATCTTCTCTGTCATCTTCGACAGCTTTCTCACTCTAGAATATCATAGAGATGAGGTAAAAATAAAAGCCAATCGCATTTTATCTTTTGACCTAAAAGGCTCATATTATTTGTTTGGTTGGTATTTTCAGAATTAGTTTAGCATAATAGTTTTAAAAAAACTTATTTGATTGGTCGGTTTCGAAACTTGTTTACTTCGAATTGCTCAAAGCATAACACATTTTTATCATAAAATTTATGGTTTTCCAATCGAACAAGTTTCTGTATTCTCCTATGAAATAAGTGGAGTCTAAGGGCATTTTTTTATGCCAAAAAAGAGAGGGTGGTCTACTTAGTTCAGTTTTAAAATCAATTTTAAAGAATACTTTTTCAGAATTTGTTTTTGAAAATAAAAACCTTTGGAGATACCGTTTAATGCTTTTATTGAGTCTGCTCTTCTTGGTGGCGCCAGCATTTTGGTTGGCCTCTCTCTCTCTCTTGCTGAGGCACTACTGGTTTTACTTTTCTCCTCCACTACCTGAGTTGGTATAATTTCCCCTCCCTTCTGCACCTTTTTTTCCCTCCAAGTTTTAGTTTTAGAAACCATAGATTGAAAAATTATAACAAAAATATCCCATTTTGTGGAAAAATTCATATGTCACCATTTTGTGTACTTACTATACTTGCGATCAATTCCTTGTTTGCAAATATTTGTTAAGGAAATAGTGCAAGAGAACAATATCTCGTCGCGTACTGTTAGGCCTTATGAATTGTATAATTTAATATATTTTTTATCTTAATATTTAGTCTTTTATACTTATTTGATACCTAAATGTACTCATTATTCTTATATTTTGATTAGAATGCAAATGGAGGCGTTAAATGCAAAACGAAACTAATTGGGTGATTTGGATAGTTTCAATATTGTTTTATAATCTGAGCATAACTCTCTCATACGAGCTCGGATTGAGATGACTCAAGATGCTATGGAACACCAAGAAACGTCTCTACAACTTTCATGTTTTAAGTTTTCAAAGATACTGGATGAATTAAGGTCAAAATCGGATTTGAAGTTGCTGCACGTAAACTGTTAACGTTTTGAAACGTTTATTAGAATGCAATTCTAATACGCAGATTATCTGCGGAAGCTTAGTAATTTGGTGCATGAAATTTCAAGATGAGAATACCACTTTTCTAGTTATATTAGGACTTTATTTTATTTTTAATATTTTTCTTAATTAGTTAGATTTATTTATTATTATTTTAGATAATAGATAAAATATTTTTAGGAGATATTTTAGGCTTCTAATCAGGTATTGATGACTTTTTTCTCTCTAACCTTTTATTCACATGAAAGAGAGATAAATTTGGGTGAGAGAGAGGAAACAGAGAGGTAGATAGAAAAAAAATACACTTTTATTTATTTTTAGTTGAGATTGAATTTATTTACCTTCCGAAATTTCGTTTTGAGATTATTTTACGTGGGAATTCAAGTTTAGTTTTCAGTACAAGTTTCAAATTATTTATTTATTTGTTTGTTTGATTTAAGTTAATAATAATTTATTATTTCAAGTTTTAGATCTTTTTCTTAGTTTTATATTCTTACAAGTAGATTATAATTCTTTTATCAAATTTTGATATTCAACCTATTTTTGCTATTTTAATCATATTTTTATCAACTAAAATTCATTTTTTAATTTAAACATGTC
>BRYE01000001.1:13267957-13270457 GCA_030159115.1 Actinidia arguta var. hypoleuca
TGAAAATTTAATTCAAAGAAAGTATTCCAAACTTATCAATTACACAAAAAAAAAAAAAAATTTGAGGTAACTAATACTATTTATTTAACGAAAATTTAAGGCCATACAAACATTCTACAATTGTTAAGTGGATTCACGTAGTCACACTCCTTGTAAATTTGTACAAGCATGTATACATAAATCTCTTCTGTAACTTGACTAGAGAATTTAACTTTTTTGGGTGAAGTTGACAAACTTTCAGAAAAATCGCAAATGAACCAATGCATTAGTTTTCGCCAAGAACATAACTAATAGCTACCTAAAAGATAACTGTTCCCACCGATTTTGCAGAATATAGAAACAAAACACACCAACACAGGGCAAGTTCAAAGAACTGCACACCTTCAAAATACATAAAATGCTTGTACAAATCATAATAGAAAAAATCATAAGGAAAGAAAAGGTGTCATTTTAGAAAATCATAAAATAAATAATAATAATAATAATAATAAAAAATCATAATAGAAAATCATACAACACAAAAAGAATCCAGCAAAAAAGGGTGTCATTTTCTAATAAAATAAAAAGCAATGATATTTTTCAAAATTAGATTGACCGGATGGTGAGCAGTTTTTTTTTTCAATATCCTTCTTAGCTTCTTTTTTTATTTATCAAGTTTTCTATTTTTCTTGATTTTCTTGAATAAAGGAATCTTAAAAGTAAAAAAAAAAACACAAAAAAAATATATTTGAAGGAAACCCCATGAAAGAAAAATAAGCAAATAATGGATATTTTTTTTCATCACGGTGTCCTCTTTCAAAAATACTATATTTATTTATTTTACATTTTAACTACTTTTGGAGTTGCTCTAGACAGGCCACACTGATAAAAATACATAAAATGCACATATAGAACAAGTTCCATGACTAATAGAGAACTAGAGCAGAAAAATGCACAAGAGTATAAGACACATCTTGTGACTTCAATTCACACCCTAATCAGAAAACACACAAGTCTGATGATTTGTTGCTCCAAGCAACACTTTAAAAAAACAAGTCTTTCATTCATTGGTCATCCACAAGACAACAACGAAGACAGTTACCAAAGCTTTTGCCGTTCTACAGGTAAGCAAGTTGTGGGTACATATTGGTAATGTTGAGCTTCCTTGTGAAATTGATGCCAGTCTAATATATGTATTCATTCTTGATAAGGCTGTATTTAAATTAAGGATTTGATAGGAGAAAAAGAAAAAAAAATAGAAAAATTACAGGATCTAACGGGTTCCAAACAGTTGGAGGTTTCATGACCATTGTAGTAAGACGATTTGTAAAAGTGTAATCACATAACATTATAATAGTCTGAAGGTGCACGGGGAACAATTATCATGATCAATATGAACATCAACTTTGTCAAGGTAAACCAAGTTATGCAACGGTATATACTAAAAACCAACTATCTCCAGTTAGTGCGGGTGATTATTCATGTAAACTTGTTCAAACTCCAAATGGCTAGAACTTTTTTCTACTTAAATATAGGAGTTCGATCTAACAGTAAAAAGAGCATGGCCTAGTGAAGAGTGAAAGACTGCAAAGAAACTTTTCGAAAATTTCTTCAGAATAACCAATCAGAGTTTGACCATGCTTCATATAAGTATGACACATAGGGTGTATGCAAACTAGTGTTACAAGTTGAATAGTTGACATCAAAAGGTACCACTTACAGAGTGCCAAAATGGTCAAAGAAGCTCGAAGCTAACCCCAACAAGAGAGAGGTTTAAAAATCATAGAACGTAAAAGTATAGAAAGCTCACCATCATCCATGTAGAATTCAATACTCAGTTAATAAAATCAAATTTCAACGATCAAGGAATTTCATGAAGTGTAGAGCTCAGCTAATGATGGAAGCAATGGTAAATTATATATTAGAAAAAGTACGTAACCAAGCAAAATACAAATTATTGAATCAAAAATCCCGAAGCAGTTCCCATGAATTCTCATTCAAGTGAATCACTTTCCCTGTCTCCTAATTGGTCATCATTATAGTTACTTCCAATCAAATGATAAAGAAGCACACCTGCTACAACACTGATTTTCAAGCTCTCCATAACCATAAACGATTGGAACTCTTCTCTTGAGGACCCACGATCCATTCCTTAAGTTTCCCCATCTTCAAGCCATGCACTTCCATCCACCAGAATATTTCTCGGTATCCTAACCAAATGAGTGCATAATCACTCCACCAATGGCCTCAACCTAGTCCCCTTGCTCCCCCAACACAAGAATTGTAGGTGCACCGAGCTCAACCTCATTCAGAAGAATGGCGCTTGAAAAAACCGAACCTCTAAGAACCCACCAACCATTTTTAGCTGATGATAATAAGAGCTGCATCATATTCTTGCAAGACCTAGGCACCATTAGTTCCAGTGAGCTTGCACTCGCTTTGCTTACAACACCACTCAACGACGCTGAATTTTTTGCACACAACACTACCCATGAAGCTCCAAAAAAATAGAATGATCTAA
>BRYE01000001.1:13272957-13277957 GCA_030159115.1 Actinidia arguta var. hypoleuca
ATTTGGTACAGTTCACAAAAGACAAAAATCTATTTCAGATGATTTTTTGGAATAAAAGTAGTTATTTTCATCTTTAATTAACTTTTTTTAAAATATAAAAGAATTACATTTTCAGACTTTTCTACAAACAAAAAAAAATATTAAATTTTAATCAAATGACGAAAAAAAATCACTAAATACCATGAAAACTCAAAAAATAAATAAGTTAAAAAAAGGTATATCCAAAACAGGGCCTAAGGTTCTGTTTGGAGCTCGAATTTGTAGCAGTAGAAAGCTTTGGCTCCTGCCTCCTGGTTCGGAAAACAACGCCAAGGTGCAACTTTGTTTCCAAAAATAAATTGTCTTTAATAAAGCAAACATGCCTTTAAAACTTTCAAAAGTCCCAGACTTCCAATCTGTTGAACCGTAACATGCATATCAAAACTTTCAACTCTATTCTTAATTTGGACTTATTATTGTAATTTTATAAAATATGTATTTACTACATAATTTGATCGATATAGGAGAAAATTAGTAATATAATTGAATTTTAAATAAGATGAGTACACTTTGAGAAAAAATATGAAAATGAGTGAGGCCATGTTTTGGCTAGTTTTTTTTGGTGATTTTTTGTTGAAAAAATCTCGATTTTCTCACATGGATGTTAAGTGTATAGGTGTTTGTTTGTTTGGATTGATTTTTTTATTTTATTTTATCTATTAAATCTAAAAGACTCATTTTTTTAGTTCGCCCAAATAAGACCTGAATTTAAACAAAAAATAATAATTAATTCTCTAAGAAACTAGCCAACACATTTTGGCTCTTCAAATGACCTGTTGGCTAAAATAAACTAGCCAACACATTCTTTTTTCTTCCCAGTTTCTACATACTAGATATTTGACTAGACATTCTACAATTGACAATTTTTGCTAGTTACACGTAGTCAGATCATGGAGTCTTGTAATAAATTAAAAAACTAGTATCTACTATATCAACTCCTTTCTCTCTCTCCTCCTTATTGTTTTTTATTGGACAATGCAGAAAAATAAATAAATATATATATATATATACATATATATATATATATATATATATATGTCACATTGGAACTTTATCGTGTATTTATGGGCTAGGTAAAATACATTTTCGTGTTGGACAGGGAGTAAGATTCTTTAAACATGTTTGAATATTGGATTGGTTATATATTTAAAAGGTTTGGAGATTGACACAAAAATCTATGGTACGCGGACATAAAAATGGACACATGTAAGTGGAAGGTAGAGAAAGCTTCCATTACAATAGTAAAATTTTATTTTAATTTTCTCACAAATCAAGCACTAAAAAGTTTAGGAATATCTACTTCTTAGGCTTAAATGTATCTAAGTTGCTAATCAACACTTATTGGGATTGATTAAATAGTAAAAATAGTAAAAAGTGTATTAAAAAATATAAAAATACATTACAAAGTTAAAATATGTATTGAAAAAACATTTTTTTGTCATTGAATTTTCGAGACTTGTTTTCAAAACACCATTTATTTGTCAACTAATTTTTTTTATCAATAAGTAAATTTTTTTTAAAAAAATAATTTAAATGAGTTTAATTTTTAAGTACTCCTAATCAAAATATACTTAAAACTAAAATATTGTTATCAATAATTATTTTTTATAAAAATAATCTAAATATTTTACTTTTTAAGTTTTCTTAATTTAAATACATTTGAAAAATAAACTTTGTTATTATTTTTTTTTTAAAAAAGGGAGAATGTTAATTTATTTGAATTGGTACATTGAAAAAAAAATTAAAACCCTAAATATAAGGCCTGTATTGTTATTTTTTAAAATAATAATTTTAAAAATAAAAGAAATTAATAATATTTTAAAAATTACAAACGAAATAGTTGGATTTGTCAATGAACTTTACCCTTTTGTTTTGATTTGGTTGTGGGTTTTTTTTGGAAGTGACCGAAGAGGAAGATTCTATTTTGTCTTGTTTGATCTCAGAATCCTTTTGGGTTTTGTTTCTCTGACCCATTTTCGTAATCATTTCGTTGTCTGCGTGCTCAAACGCACTCTTTTTACACTTGCAAGTAAAGCTCTTATAAGCAACCGCAGCAACCCTCCTCTCTCTCTCTCTCTCTCTCTCTCTCTCTCTCTCTCTCTGCGCGTAAAAATTAAAAAAAATAATATGTACACATCTAAAAATGGACACAAGATACATTCAAAAATATATCTCATAAATACAGTGGATCCCTTCCTAATTAGAGTTTTCTAAAAATTATAATTAGGGTAGGACCCACTATATTTATGAGATACAAAAAGTAAATGTGTCTTATACATATTTATACATATTTACAAAAAGTAAATGTGTCAAAAGTTTAAAAAAAATGATGAAAATAATAATAAACAAAACTCATTAAAAAAATAAACAAAACTAATAAAATAAAATAAATAAAACTAAATAAAAATTAAACAAAATTGAAAGGAAAAATAAGGGCAGGGGGTGGTTCGGCTGATTTGTAATTTTAAAGGAGAGGGAAAGGTATAAAAATAATTGTCTAGGGGATAAGTGGTGTCGGCGGAAAAAGCAATTTATATTTCTTTGCACATAAATGGGGAATGGTAAATTTCACCACGGGTTTCAATATTTTGATCAAAGTTTTATTTTGGTCTTTATAATTATAATTTGAATAAATTATAACCTTATAATTTTAATCTAATTCTAATGTAGTTCCTTCATTAATACTTGTAAATAATTTGAAAGAAAACAAGTACATGAAAACTCACACGGCTATTTTTAATGACCAAAGTAAAACTTTGATCAAATTACAAGGACTAATAATGATAGAGTTATCATCTAAACGTTGGCATCTGAGCTTCACTTGTTTCACTTTTTACCCAAATTCTAAATGATATCGATGGAGGGATTATATTGACATTAGATTGGTACTACATGGTATTAACTATTAAAATTAAATCTATAAGAACTAAAATAAAACTTTAGTTAAACTACAGGACCAATAACAAAATTAACCTGATTGTGAAAATTTACGTGCATGAAAAATTATACTCGGCTACCCTAGATACACTAAATGGAAGTTTTTACAGTTCAATTCGGGCAGACTCCTCAAACTTTACTCCTCGTTAGTAATTGCCCGTGATTACGTATATTATATCAGAATTTTATAACTTAAAAAATAGATAATAAATAAACGTCGAAGATACATTGTATTCATAAACGAAGAGATATTTTATTACAAAATTAAGAATAAATTAGAAAATATAATAATTTTAAAAAAATATTGCTAGTTTGAAAGAAATGAGAAAAAAATAGTATTTTAATTTTTTTTTGTTGGTCTCACTAAAAAAATAATTTAATAAATAAAAAATATGCTCAACTTTCGAGATTTTTTAGTCATTGGATCACAACTTATGTAGAACCCACACCTTTAAGAAAAAAAAAATAGATAATGGGAGATAATTTATAAGATTTAAAGATATTTATGCCTTATAATATAGATATTTTATTATTTTTTGTTAACTGACATAATTTTCTTTTTAGTCATCCAATACAATGTGCTTTATACATGTAAAATTAAATTAATATTATTTCGACATTTGAATGGTGCTCCTCACTTTTTAAATTTAACCAGGAACAAGAACAATTGATGAACAAGTTGATATTTAAACACGTCACATCCAATTATTGGACGGTTTTTATGTAGCTTACACAATTTTTTTATCATTTTTATTTTTATTAATTTTTTAGTTAAAATATTATACTTTTTTAATTTTTCAGAATTAAAAAAATTAAAAAATAATATTTTCTAAAACAACAAGTAAACCCCCCAAAAAAATTTTAATTTATTTCAAAAATAATTTTTTTCTCTGTCTTACTAGTTTCTCCAATAATTCAATATAAATATAGTAATATGCAACAGTCTCCACTATCCTTTGTTTTTGTGGGATTTGTGTTGGACCACTAAAGTAAAAAATTGTACCTCACTTGCTTTCTTAATTTGGGACAGTCTAGCCGCAATGTATTGTTTGGGTGATATTTTACCAATTGGCTGTCTTTCTCTCTACTCATCCTATGGCTATGTATTGTTAGCCATTTTTTTTTTATGATTTAGGTCAGAAAAGGAAACACATAATTGATGATTTGTTTTGTGTGGATTTTGCAAAAAGGACGTATTTGGTTATTTTCTCCTGAAAATTGCAAATGAGATTTTTTTTTTGTAATTCACTCTTTCATAAAAAAATTGGAAAGACATTTATTTTTACAGACAAATAACTACCATATGGAAACATTGAGAGTTTGGGGCGGGGTACTAAAACTCTAAAACTATTGAATTATACAAAAAGGTAAATTTTTACTTTGATACCTTAAGTTTTAATTTGACTAATTAGAACCTTGCAGTTTAAATTTAATTCCAATATAGTTCCTCCGTTATTACCTATTAATAATTTTAACAGAAAGTGACCACACAAAGCTCACATGACTCTCAAAGTTATCAATTTCATAACGTACTCGATGAAAAATGGTACACACATACAGAACTAATAGCCAAAAGGATACAAAATTGACAAATTTGATAGCGGGTCTATATCCTGGCCAATCACAACTTGGGGTATTTAACTTGTTAGGATATTTAATTATGGCTCTAGTATCAATGATAAATAGGGTTCATTTGACACACGTTTAACTAAACTACTTGAGAGAAAAAAAAGAGTTGGTGAACTAATTTAATCTTAGCAAACTCATATTACAAACACTAGCACGACCAATGGAAATGCTCTTAACATGCCTCCGAAAAATTATCATATTTTGTTAGTTAAAAAACTTACAACTACAAGAAAAAAATCTTTAGCAGGCCTCAAAAGGTTGGCAATAATGAAAGGACGTTGATAGTAAAAAAATAAATTAGGTGATAATTTTTATATTTTTAATTCTTCTCATCAACAATAAGTGAAAAAATATAATTTTTTGAACAAATAGTGAAAAAAGTTCATTAATTTTTT
>BRYE01000001.1:13307957-13310457 GCA_030159115.1 Actinidia arguta var. hypoleuca
CTTAGGAACGACTATATTGACCGTCGAATTTGATTGGATGGACTGGACAAACGAAATAGCATGGTTGTACGTAAATTTCTATTGTATCAAGATCCACACCTCTAAGGGTTAAGGTATGAAATCATGCATTAAAAGTTTTTTTCTCTCTCTCTCTCTCTCTCTCATCTCGTAGGTACCTGACTTTATTTCAGAGTGCCCCGACTAGTTACGAGCCTACGGGTGTTAACCTTGTCCTCTTTCATAGGTGTCACAGTGATCATGATGGTTTATCTAGTAGTTTATTCGTTTAGGTTATATCATCACATAAGCGGGTGTAATTTACTAGACCTATAAATACTACAAGTACCTATGTTATACTTCAATGTTGGTTTATATTTTTTGTAAGGTGTTTTAATTTTTTTTGCCCTTGTTTGGTTTTGCGAGGACCAACACGATAGACTAGCGGACTTGATTAGATAAATCACATCGATATGATGTTAAACTCTCCAATATAAATCTCCAAATCTATGAATATTAAGGTATAAACAATACATTAAATGTTGTCTTTTAATATGTTTAATTAGGTTACATCACATTTGGGCAAGAGAAACATTGCCTTTATTCATTTTTTTTGGTCTTCCTTAGGAACGACTAGATTTATTGTCGAATTTGATTGGATGGACTGCACAAACGAAATGGCATGGTAGTAAGTAAATTCCTCTTGTACCAAGATCCACATCTCTAAGGGTGAAAATATGAAATCATGCATTAAAAGTTTTTTCTCTCTCCCCCTCTCTCTATCATTTCTAAGTTACCTGACTTGATTTCAGAGTGCCCTGAATAGTCACGAGCCTGGAGGTGTTAACCTTGTCCTTTTTCGTAGGTGTCATAGTGATCATGATGGTGGATCTAGTAGTTTATTCATTCAGGTTCTATCATCACATAAGCGGGTATAATTTACTAGACCTATGAATACTACAAGTATCGTATGTGATACTTCAATATTGGTTTATATTTTTTTGTAAGGGGTTTTAATTTTTTTGCACTTGTTTGATTTTGTAAGGACCAACACGATAGACTAGCGGACTTGATTAGATAAACCACCTTAATAGGATGTCAAACTCTCCAATATAAATCTCCACATCTCCAAATATTAAGGTATGAACAATGCATTAAATGTTGTCTCTTAGTATGTTTAATTAGGTTACTTCGTATTTGGGCAAGAGAAACATTATCTTTATTAACTTTTTTTGGTCTTCCTTAGGAACGACTAGATTGACCGTCGAATTTGATTGGATGGACTGCACGAACGAAATGGGATGGTCGTAAGTAAATTCCTTTTGTATCAAGGTCCACATTTCTAAGGGTTAAGGTATGAAATCATGCATTAAAAGTTTTTTCTCTCTTTCTCTCTCTCTATCATCTCGTAGGTATTTGACTTGATTTCAAAGTGTCCCGAATAATCACGAGCCTGGGGGTGTTAACCTTGTCCTCTTTCGTAGGTGTCACATTGATCATGATGGTGGATATAGTAGTTTATTCGTTCAGGTTCTATCATCATATAAGCGGGTATAATTTACTAGACCTATGAATACTACAAGTACCGTATGTTATACTTCAATGTTGGTTTATATTTTTTTTGTAAGGTGTTTTAATTTTCTTGCACTTGTTTGATTTTGCGAGGACCAACATGATAGACTAGCGGATTTGATTAGATAAATCACCTTAATGGGATGTCAAACTCTCCAGTATAAATCTTCGCATCTCCGAATATTAAGGTATGAATAATGCATTAAATGTTGTCTCATACTATGTTTAATTAGGTTACTTTGTATTTTGGTAAGAGAAACATTGCATTTATTCATTTTTTTTCTTCCTTAGGAACGACTGCATTAACCATCGAATTTGATTGGATGAACTGTGCAAACGAGATGGCATAGTCATAAGTAACTTCCTCTTGTACCGAGATCCACACCTTTAAGGGGTTAAGGTATGAAATCATGCATTGAAAGTTTTGTCACTCTATGTATATAAATCGTCTCGTAATTACCTTACTTGATTTCGGAATGCCCACGACTAGTCACGAGCCTTGGGGCGCTACCCTTGTCCTCTTTTGTAGGTGTCACAGTGATCACGATGGATCTAATAGTTTATTCGTTAAAATACTATCATCATGTAAGTGGGTATAATTGACTAGACCTATGAATACTGCAAGTAACGTATGTTATAGTTAGATGTTGCTTTGTATTTTTGTGTAAGGTGTTTTAATTTTTTTGCACTTCTTTGATTTTGCTAGGATCGACATGATTGACTATCGGACTATATTAGATAGACCAACTTAATCAGACGTCAAACTTTCCAATGTAAATTTCCATATCTCCGAATATTAAGGTATGAACAATGAATTAAATGTTGTCTCTTATTAAATTTAATTAGGATACTTCGTATTTGTGTATTAGAGAAAAAATTTCTTTTTTCACTTTTTTTGTTCTTCCTTAGGAATGACTAGATTGATCATCGA
>BRYE01000001.1:13322957-13335457 GCA_030159115.1 Actinidia arguta var. hypoleuca
AAAGATGGGAGAGTTTTTTTAATCAGGGCGAAAGACGAATTGAAATAAACTCGCCCCTTTGTCATCCCAAGTAAAGCTCACCCTATAAGCAACCCTCCTCTCTCTGTGTAAAAATTAACCATCTCACAAAAATCCAACAATAATTACTGGTCAGTGTGTGTACGCAATATAGGCTAGAGAGGGTCGTTTTCACCCACTTCAACCTACTTGTAGCACTTAGGGTATATTTCACTCTTAACAACCCCCCACCCAACCCAACCCACCTCCTAAATTATAGTTTGATTATTTTATGTAGTCCCTAAATTATTAATTATGTATTTGTCGTCTCTCAACTATCAATTTTTTTTTGTCAATTTAGCCTAATTATAGTCTTGCAGATTTTCGTCCATGATTTAGACAAAAAATTGAACCGATATTTCACTCAATTGGAGAAAAATCTTCAGCTAATATATGTAAATACACTCCATATATACACTTACACAACAAGAATCTCCCTAAACTTGATCGATCATTTCAAACTTATAATCGAAAAAATATGAAACCCTAGCTATGCATTTAGCACACTGTTCCATAATTTAATTCTCCAATATATAAATCACATGAGGCACGTGTGATTGTGTATGTTAAAAGTCATAATTACCCCCAAACAATGCCGGTGGTCTATTTTTCATCAATGATTTGGATGAAAATATGAAATTAGGCAAACTTGGCAAAAATTGAATAGTTAAAGGACAACATAGATACAATCAATAGTTTAAGGACAATATACACAATCTAAGTATAGTTTATAGGGATAGAAGTGAAATATACCCGAATATTTGTACTCTTTTCATACCTGTCAATACATATTTGTCTATTAATTATGGTTTATTAAGTGGTGGTTAGCATTTTTCTTAGAATAATATGAATATAAACTTGAGAAAAATATTAACAACCCTATTGAAGGTTGGTCAAAAAGTTTGATGTGATTTGTAAAAATTAGACATTGAAAAAACAAAATGCAATGACAATATGTGAAACATGCATTAACTTTTATTTTTTGGTATGTATTTTTTATATCTTAACCATTGCACATTGGGTGGTTGGTTAACATATACATTATTGTGCTAATTAGTTTGTGTGTTAAGCCTTCAGGTAAGCAAAAATGAGTCTCATTTTTGTTGGGTAAAAAACTAGTTAGCTAATGAAACTAAAAACAAAATACAAGAAAAAAAATCTCTAATAAGCTCCAAAATGTTGAAATTAACAAAAGGACACTGATAGTGGAAAAAAAGTTAGGTAAAAATATTTATATTTTAAATTTCTCTTGTCAAGAGCAATTGATAAAATATAAAATTTGAACAAATAATAAAAAAAAGTTTATTAATAATTATTTTTTTTTAATTCAAAGCAATTAAAAAATTAAAAAAAAAAAACTTAACCTTAAATGTGTTTAGTCAAAATTTTGTATTTTTTTAGTTTCTCTTGATAATAGGAGTTTGAAATTTTATCTAATTTGAAAAAATATTCATTAAAAATAAAAAATATTCTTACTCTTCAAATTAACTATTTTTTATATTTTTAGGTTGTATTTGCATCAAGAATTTTAGTAAGAAAAAAGAAAATACAAATGAAATAGCTAGACAATTCAAGCTTTCGAAACCAATGACTCATCTACATTTTTATTTTTTTTTTCTTATCAACCTCTTGAATCAAATACAACTTTAGTGTATTTTATTCAAATTTGAATAAAAATTTTACATTCTTAGATTTGTCCCTTCAAAGAAACAAAAAAAAAATATAATTTTTTAATTAAACAATGAAAAAGTTCATCAAATAAAAAAAATTAAAAATCAAAACATTTAAAAAAAAATTAAAAAAGAGTTGAGCCAAATGGGTCTAAGTTAGGTCAGGGTTTGCAGTGGAGGAGCTAGCATAGGAATAGGAATCCTTTTTACTTGATGGGTGTTGCCAGGCCTAAAAAGCACAAAACAAACCTTGTCCATTGTAAGTGTACGAAGATTTGATCTTCACACACGCACACATTATGCATATAAATGGGGAATTGTAAATTTCACCAATGGTCCCTATAGTTTAATCAAAGTTTTACTTTGGTCTTTATGATTATAATTTGTACAATTAAAATCTTGTAGTTTTAATTTAATTCTAATGTAGTTCCTCCGTTAATACTTGTAAATAATTTGAAAGAAAACAAGTACATGAAAATCACATAGCTATTTTTAATGACCAAAGTGAAACTTTGATCAAATTACAAGGACCAATAATGATAGAATTATCCTATAAAAGTTGGCATCTGAGCTTCACTTGTTTCACTTTTTACCCAAATTCTTAATGTTATATTGACATTAGATTGGTACTACATGGTATTAACTGTTAAAATTAAATCTATAAGAACTAAAATAAAACTTTAGTTAAACTACAGGACCAATAACAAAATTAACCTGATTCTGAAAATTTACGTGCATGAAAAATTATACTCGGCTACCTTAGATACACTAGATGGAAGTTTTTACAGTTCAATTCGGGAAGACTCCTCAAACTTTAGTCCTAGTTAGTAATTGCCCGTGCTTACGAATATTATATATATATAAAATATTTTTTAAGCATCTTCATCAGAGTTTTATAACCTAAAAAATAAATTATATATAAATGTCAAATAAGAGATACATTGCATTTATAAACGAAGAGATACGTTACTATAAAATTGAGAATAAATTAAAAAGTGTTGTGGTAAAAATTTGGGAGAGCAATCAACAGTCAGAATTGCTCCACAACCTTGGCACTGGATCTCGGCTAAAGCTAGGGCGACCTGCGCAGCAATGAACAAATGTGATCGGCCGGGGTGAGGCTGCTCAAACCCCCTCCGGCGTGTATATCAGACCAATGCGATTAGGAGATAATTAAGGCAGTATGGGCGAGCACAATAATAAATATGTGTGTGGTGCATGTGTTGAGCATACCTTTTTGTTATGGGGGAGCGGCCTTTATATAGATGGAGTAATGAGCCATGTCAGTGAATCATGATGAATTTCTCGGAAGGATAAGCATGGGAGGATATCCCAATGAAATCTGAAGACTAATATGAGGGTGCCATCTGGTGAGCAATCCGTATTCTCAGGTGTTATGATGGAACTGGAGTCTATTGGGGACAGTTCTTTTGTAAAGGTGGAGCTCTTCATGGAGAAGGACTCCAATTGGGCAGAGGAGTAACGGAAGAGGAGTCTTGTGACAATAGACTTCTAGTGGAGATGGAGTTATTTTGGAGGATCAAGTCTGTGTGGAGACGTTTCTGCCTCAGGCGAGTTGAACCACCTCGCCTAATGGCGATCTGGATGAATTGTTATGTATAGACGAAGTGGAGCCCAATCTCAATAATACGAGGTGACCAGGAAAGTGATTGTTCAGAATACCAAGGCGACGTGCCTAGCTCGAAAAATATATTAGATTCAGTACTTGTCTGAATTATCCTACATCAGTAGCCCCCCTACTCAAAGCGCCGAGATATTCGGGACCTTTGAGTAGAAGCATTAAAAGTCATGGACCCATGTGGGCACGCATTAAATGCATCCATTTTCTCGCTTGGACACGTGGACTAGAGTATTAATTTTTGCAGGAAAGTTTGAGCGAAAAAGGCGGCGCCATAATGACGACTTTTGACGGGATAAGCGGTGCTGGGCTCGAATTTCAAAAGGTCGCCTAATTTGGGTCGTTGAAGCGGATGGATCTCATCCGTCATTTTTCCCTATATATAAGGGGTCCCACCTATTCATTTACATCTTTTTGTCTGTCAAACCAATATCACTCGCTTTCCTTATTTTAGTTTGTGGTCGTCCTTCCCACTCTGACTTTCTCCTCGCCTCTGCCTGTGGTCGCCTTTCATCTCCTAGAACAGTAAGTAACCAAGTCTTCGTTCTCATTTTTAGTTTTATGTCCCATAGGTCTAAGGTGAGTCCTTCAGATTTGGATTCTTTGCCTTCGTGGGTATCTGACCATCTAGAAGAAGGATCGTCATATATTACTGACGAAGTAAGACAATCTCCCAGATCGCCAATGGAAGACCCATCCGTTCCTGAGGTCGCCCCTCTAGGTGATATTCACCCCTCTGTAGAAAAAGAACATAACATTATGACTCTCGAGGAGTTAGACTTGCTTAGGGAGACTAATTCCTTCCCTCAGGGTGTACAACTCAGACTTCTTGAGGAGAATGAAACTATTCTTTCTACCCGCCCTGGCGAGGTAGCCTTTTACGAGGCCGTATTTCCTGCGGGCCTTCGTTTTCCCATTCCTCCTATAGTTAGGTTAATTTTACTATTTTATAAGATATGTCCTGCTCAGCTCGTCCCCAACGCGTGGTGAAGTATCGCTGGCGCCTTGTCGTTGTGGCGAGTACATAAATATTCAATGACTCTTTTCGAGTTTAGGAACATTTTTTCCCTTAATAATAACCCTAAACTGGACCAAAGGTGGCTTTACTTCAAGGCGAGGTACAAGAAAACCATCCTTGGAGGATACCCCAGCAACATGAAGGGGTGGAAAAGCAAATTCTTCTTCGTCTCTGGGAATAGTTGGCAGCTCTTCGACGATGAACCTCGGGAGGGAGTGCCAAGGGTTCCGAGGTCATGGAACATTCCAGGTCAGTTTTATTCTGCCAATAATTTTGATATATTTATTAATAAAATTAGAATTAACATGATGGATATCTTTTCAGATAAATGCTGCAATGATCTGCCCACGTTGCTCGGGTATGAGCAGGAATTTTTTGACAAAATTTCACAATCGATGGCAGAACGTGGGCGCTTTATGGTCCCCGTGCTTCTCAAAACCAAGGCATTTTGTTTCGTTTTCTGCTCTCCCAGACCTATGGCATCTGGGACGGAGGGCGAGCAGCCTCATATGTCATCAACGCCGGGTGAAGCGGGTAAGTCCCGCCCTTCCCATGGTGAATATCTTGATGAAGACATCCATTCCCGAGATGACTCAATAGAATACCTAGGGACTGTTAGGAAGGAACTGATGAGGGTTGTTCCTTATATCCCCGACCTGACTTTGCTAAGATGGTCAGGGGGAAAGTTCGAGACTCCATCTTAGAATTTTGTTCGACTTTGGAATCGAGCTCGGACTCGACATCGGAATCCTGGTTGGATTCCGAGCTACCTCCCGAGCTTAAATCGGATGGTATAAACCCTTACTATTCTTGTTGATTATTCTTTTCGTGTCTGATGTTTGTTTTATTTATTTTGCAGCTATGTCGAAGAGGATTAGCCTGAAGAAGCTCGGCGAGAGAGTGGAGAAAGCCAGAGGCAAGAGCTCAGATAAAAGATCTGCTCCCATTAAGGGAGTGGTAATTGGCGACAAGCGTCCGATGGAAGAACCTCCCACCTCGCCGAGCAAGAAGGCAAAGTCTGGGGATGATTCCAAAGGAAAAGGGCACGCCCCTACCCTTGAACCCAAAAAGAAGAAGTCTGGTCTAGTAGACCATCCGGGGGCCACTACCTCTTTCAGACCCAGGGAAGGGAGCTCACCTTCGTTGGGTACTGTCCTCGGTCCAAGGGCCTCCATTCTAGGGAGTCCTTCCGTGGCTGAAAAGATCCTTCGAGGAGTAATCCCTCCTACAGATCAAGAAAAGGTGGGGCAACTATCTTTGGACCAGACTGCCTCAAAGTTTTTTTAGGCTCTCGGCCAGGTATTATTTTGATACCAACTTCCTATTGTTTTATCCTTGTTAAACAGGCTCAGTTTGATCTAATAAGGTATGTTTGTAGCAGGCGCTTGTGTTCGGATCTTCGTTGGCGGTGAAAAGTAGGGAAACTGTCGAAGAGGCATCCCTTCAACAAGGGCGAGCTGCCTCTTTGGACACCGAAGTTTCCCGCCTCCAAAAGTTATCCACCGATCTGGAGCAGCAACTGGCCGAGGCCCGAGCTCGAGAGCAGCAGGTCAGCGACGAGTTCGCCAAGTGAAAGGATGAAAGAGACCCCCTTGTCGACAGTTTGGGAAAGGCTGGGATTCTGGTGGCGGATTTGAGGGAAAGAGTTGACCGATCTGGAAAAATTGGTTGTCGAAGAATTTAAATCCTTGTCGGATTTCTCTGAGGCTGTTGAAAGCGCTTACTCGAAGTATTTTGGCGAAGGGTTTGATTTCTGCAAACGAAAGCTTCGCCGTCATCATCCCGACCTTGTCATAGACTTGGAGGAGATGTGTCTCGATCTTGACCTACTCGCCAAAGAGGACGAGGAAGCAGAAGTTGAGGGAGATGAAGAAACTGTTGAAAAAGGAGATGCAAATCCTCAGGGCGACGCAAATCCTCAAGGGGGAGGGGCGATGGCAACCCTCCCCCTTTACCATAATGTAATTTTAATGTAAAGTTTTTTTAATTTTGTAATTTCGCGTTAATGAATATTACTTTAATTTTGGCGATGTGAGCAACTTTCGTTCTGGCGTACTTAAGTTTTTAAAATTTGTCGTTTTACAATATTGGCAACCTTGAAATTGGCGATCAAGATACCTCCGTCATCTTACGATGAACTAACAACCTTGAATTAGGCGATCAACATGCCTTCATCTTATGATGAACTGGCGATCTTGCTTTATACCTCCGTCATCTTACGATGAACTAGCAACCTTGAATTAGGCCATCAAGATGTTTCCATTTTAAAATGAACTGGCGATCTTGAATTTGGCGATCAAGATGCCTATGTCATTTTGTAATGAACTGGCGATCTTGAATTTAACGACCAAGATGCCTTCGTCATCTTACGATGAACTGGCGATCTCAATTTTAGGCGATCAAGATGCCTCCGTTATCTTACGATGAATTGGCAACCTTGAATTAGGCGATCGAGATGCCTCCATTTTAAAATGAACTGGCGATCTTGAATTTGGCAATCAAGATGCCTCCGTCATTTTGTAATGAACTGGCGATCTTGACTTTAGCGACCAAGATACCTCCATCATCTTATGATGAACTGGCGATCTCGATTTTAGGCGATCAAGAGGCCTCTGTCATTTTGCAATGAACTGGCGATCTGAAATTGGCGATCAAGACGCCTCGTCATTTTGCAGTGAACTGGCGATCTTGAAATTGGTGATCAAGACGCCTCCGTCATTTTGCAATGAACTGGCGATCTTGAATTTAGCGAATTCCATCTTTCAATTGGCGATAACTGAAATAAACTAGAGAAGTTTTATTACTTGAAGAAATAAGCTGGCAATCATTACAATTGTTCCATCCAGGCGAGCTGACTGATCGTCATTGGTAATATTTTTTCAGATGTTCGACATTCCAAGGATGGGGGAGCGCCTTCCCATTTATATCTTCAAGCCAATAAGTCCCCGGCCTAGATACCTTGATGACCTTATAAGGGTCTTCCCATGTTGGGCCTAGTTTCTCTGCGTTTGGCTCTTTAGTAGATAAGGTAACTTTTCGTAGGACTAAATTGCCAAGTAAGAATGAGCTATATTTGACTCTCTGATTGAAATATCTGGCGACTTGATGTTTATAAGTTGTTTGGCGTATGCTTGCTTGCTCCCGTTTCTTATCAAGGAGGTCGAGGTTGAGTCTCAACTCGCCTTCATTGTTATCCTTGTCAAAGTTTGAAGTCCTAAAACTCGGTATTCCGATCTCAACGGGTATCACTGATTCAGTTCCGTAAACCATGGAGTAAGGCGTTTCACCAGTAGGAATTCTGCTAGTCGTGTGATATGCCCATAATATGCTCGGTAGGTTTTCTACCCATTCACCTTTGGATTTTTCCAATCTCATTTTCAAATTTCTCAGGATGGTTTTATTAGTAACCTCCACTTGGCCATTGGCTTGAGGGTGACCAGGCGAGGAAAAATGATGTGATATGGCGAGATTTGAGCAAAATTGTCTGAATCCATCGTTGTCGAATTGCCTGGCATTGTCCAAGATGAGAACTTTGGAAATTCCAAATTGACAGACTATACCTTTCCAAACAAAGTTCTTTGTATTCTTCTCAGTGATTTTGGCTAACGGCTCAGCTTTCACCCATTTGGTGAAGTAATCGATGGCGACGATCAAGAACTTTCTCTGTAATGGAGTTTGAGGTAGAGATCCCAGTATGTCTATCCCCCATTGGACAAATGGTCATGGACTGGTAATTGGCACCATATCAGTATGGGGAAGGTGGTTAGATGGTGCAAATCTCTGGCATTTATCGCACTCTCTGGTGTATGTTGTCGCATCACGTCCCATTTGGGGCCAAAAGTAGCCTTGGCGAATTGCTTTTCGTACTAGTGACCTCGCCCCTGAGTGATTTCCGCAAATGCCCTCATGGATTTCCCTCATCATATAATTGGCTTCGTCAGGTTGGAGACATCTTAGGAGAGGACCTGAGAAAGAGCGTTTATATAAAATCCCATGAAGTAGGCAGAACCTTGCAGATCTATAGCGGATTCGGCGAGCTTGAAGTTTATCTGTTGGTAATGTGCCATTCTGGAGGTATGCGATGATATCATCCATCCATGTTGGGTCCGCTTCCGTTGGACAAACGGGTTTGGCGACTTCAATACTTGGTTTGGACAGAAATTCCAGGGATATACTTCTGTCTAATATGAAATCAAAAGTTGAAGCAAAATTGGCTAGGGCATCAGCTTTTCTGTTTTCTTCTTTGGGGATCTGTTGAATGGTGAAACTTTTAATTTTCTGAGTTAAGCTTTTGACTTCTTCTAAATAAGCTGCCATCCATACGTCTCTGGCGAGGTAATGTCCCTGAACTTGGTTTGCCACTAGTTGTGAATCTCTATAAGCATCGATTGATTTGACTCCCAATCTGGTGGTGACCCGTAATCCAGCGAGGAGTGCTTCATAGTCGGCTTCGTTGTTGGTGACTTTAAACCCAATCCGTATAGCATATTCCATCTGTTAGCTTGTCGGGGTTTGGAGAACAAGCCCTGCACCGCATCCGTGTTGATTGGAAGACCCATCTACAAACAACTTCCATTTCTCAAGCTCTTCGTCCGAGCTACTGAGGTCCTTGTCCGAGCTGCCAATGTTCTCGTCTAAGTTTGGAGTCTCTTTTTCTGAGAGGACTTCCGGGTTGGTTTCATGAGTGAATTAGGCCACGAACTCTGCTAAGGCTTGGGCTTTTATCACCGTTCTTGGTTTGTAGTCAATATGAAATTCACTCAACTCAATGGACCATTTCAGAAGTCTCCCCGAGGTATCTGGTCGTTGGAGGATCTGCTTTAAAGGTTGATCAATCAGCACGATGATGGGATGGGCTTAAAAATAATGGCAAAGTTTTTTGGCGGCGATCAGAAGGACATAGGCGAGCTTCTTAATCATTATGTATCTATTCTCAGCACCCATCAAGACCTTACTAACATAATATACCGGTTTTTGAACTCAGTGCATTTCTCGGATGAGCACGGCACTTACTGCTGTGGGCGAAATGGAGAGGTATACGAACAGTTCTTCTCCCGTGGTTGGCACCACAAGCAGAGGAGGTGATCCCAGATACTTTTTGAGCTGTTGAAACGCTTCCTCCAATTCTTCTGTCCACTGAAAATTTTGATTTTTCCTTAGGATTTTGAAGAATGGAAAACATATGTCCGCTGACTTAGAAACAAACCGGTTGAGGGCGGCAATTCGCCCAGTTAACTGCTAAATTTCATGGACATTTATGGGCGAGCTCATTCTGAGTAGAGCCTGAATCTGGTCCGAGTTTGCTTCAATCCCTCGTTTCGTTACCAAGAATCCTAAGAATTTTCCGGACGATACGCCAAAGATGCATTTGGAAGGATTTAACATCATCCGGTATTTTCTTAGAATGTTGAAAGCTTCTTCAAGGTGGGCGATGTGGTTGTCTGCTTCGAGGCTCTTGACTAGCACGTCGTCTATGTATACTTCCATGGTCTTTCCAATCAGCTCTTTGAACATCTTGTTCATTAATCTTTGATATGTAGCCCTAGCATTTTTTAGACCAAATGGCGTGACCTTGTAGCAATACAATCCTCGTTCCGTGATAAATGAAGTCTTTTCTATGTCAGGGGGAACATCTTGATTTGGTGATATCCTGAGAAGGCATCCATGAAACTAAGAAGCTCGTGCTTAGATGTGACGTTGACTATTAAATCAATTTTTGGCAGAGGAAAACTGTCTTTTGGGCACGCCTTGTTGAGATCAGTATAGTCAACGCATACTCTCCACTTTTCTCCCTTTTTAGGGGCGATGACGACATTGGTCAGCCATTCCGGGTAATGGGCTTCCTTGATAACCTTAGCCTTGACGAGTTTGGTAACCTCTTCGTCAGTAACTCTGAGTCGCTCGGGGGCGAATTTCCTTCTCTTCTAGCGAATTGGAGGATTTCCTAGATTGGTATATAACTTATGCATGGTGACTTGGGGATCAATACCCTGGACATCGCCTTGTGACCAGGCAAAAACATCAAAGTTTCTTTTTAAGAGCTCCACTAAAGCACTGCGCAATTCATTGGTAAGTTCAGTTCCGATCATAACGTGGCGATCAAGATATTTCGGATGTATGGAGATCGGGGTAGTTTCTTCAAGGGGTTTGGTATTTTCGATTTCTCGGGGATCCATCAAGAGAACCTGTTCCACCTCGTCCCTCAGAGATTCCATCTCGCCATCGTTGGTCGGTAATTACTATTGGGTATTCGGTGCTGGGGAGATTTTAATCTTCATAGTTGAAATAAAACATTGTCTAGCCACTTTCTGATCGCCCCTTACTTCGCCCACCCCTGCTGAAGTGGGAAACTTCATTTTCAGGTAGTAGGTTGAGGTGATCGCCCTAATCCCACCTAGAGTTGGGTGACCTAAAATGGCATTGTAGGGGGAAGGGCAATCTACCACGATGAAGTCTTGCCAAACGGTAGTTTGGCGAGGCTCTGTTCCCAAAGTGACTGGCAACTCGACCCATCCCAACAGATGAGTCACATTTCCTCCGAAGCCCACCAAAGGTGTCAGGAAGGGATGCAATTTGTCAAGTCCTATTTTCATCTTTTCGAATGCCAATATGAACAAGATGTCAGCCGAACTACCATTATCAACCAAGATTCTTTGAATGGTAAAATTGGCGATGATGGCTGAAACGACCAAGGCATCGTCATGAGGTAAGTGTAGACCTCTCAAGTCATCATTGTTGAAGATGATTGGTGGGTGAATATCCGCCATTAGCGAGGAGAGGTTATATATTTCTTTGGACACCCTACCTGCACTTCTGGCATGCCTCTTTCTAGACGAATTCGAGCTTCATCCTGATCCAAACCCACCGTGGATTACTTGTATGTCTCCAGCAGTAGGTCGGTTGTCGACGTATCTTCTTTCTGATGAATTGGGGGGAGGGTGATCACTCACATACTTTCTCAGATACCCTCGTTTGATAAGGTCGGCTATTTGCTCCTTCAAGTGAAAGCAGTCTTCTGTGTTATGGCCATGATCTTGATGAAACTCGCAATACTTGTTCTTATTTCTTTTTCAGGGATCAGTTTTAATTTTTGAGGGCCACTTGACGAACTCTTCATGCTTAATCTCTATAAGAACTTAGGCAATAGGAGCATTGAGCGGGGGTAACACCAATTCTGTGCGGCGAGGTGGGGTACGAGGTCGCCTGTCATTGGTTCGTTTTGAGTCTCGATTAGGCTTCTTGCTCCTTGGTTCATCGTCCCTGTAATCAGATCGCCTTGCATCAGGCTCTTTTCTTTTATGGTTATCATTTTCTCTTCGCCTTCATTTGGCTTCGGCCAGTTCCTCCGCAGCGATGTACTTGTTAGCTTTACTTTGGAGAACGGACAACGTCTCTGGAATATTTTTGGACAGATAATCGAATAAGGGACCTGGGCGAAGTCCCTCCATCATTACCATGATGACTACTTTGTCACTAGGATCTTCAACTTCTAATATGGCCTAGTTAAATCGTTTCACATAATCGATGTTTCCAGGAGATAACTTTCGAAACCACGACCTCGCCGACCCCTTCAGTGTAGCAGAAAAGGCTTTACACATGACTTCGTCTGAGTACCCTTGGAGATACATCAGATTTTTATAAGAATCCAGGTGATCCATAGGATCTATTTTGCCCTTGTAGATCCCGAGCTGAGTAGGCAGTTTCAATCTGGATGACACCTTGGCTCTCATTATTCTTTGGGTGAAAGGTGGCTCAGTTTGTCTAATCAAAGCGTCTATGATTATCGGGGCACTGGTCCCCGTGTTGATGGCGTCTAAGCGGGCGTCCAGATCCCTAATCTTCTAAGAAGTAGATATATCTTGGCACCCTGGTTCCTGATGGACCCGATGAGGAGACCTAACACGCCTTATCTCTTCGCTTTTCGGCCCTGGAGTCTTGCTGGATGATAATTCTAGCGATGGGCTCCTTTCTCGTCGAGGGCGAGGACTAGGAGAATGACGGCGCCTGTCTCGCCCGGTACTATGGTGGCTCTGAGATTCGTTCCCTAATAGATGAGAACGACGAGGAGCCGGAGGAGGTGGTGGGCGATTATTCGCGGTAAGGTGCTGTATGAGGA
>BRYE01000001.1:13345457-13347957 GCA_030159115.1 Actinidia arguta var. hypoleuca
TATATATATATATATATATATATATATATAAATCATTTCGTAGGTGTCTAACTTGATTTCAGAGTTCCCTCGACTAGTCACGAGTTCCATGGGTGCTAACCTCGTCCTCTTTCGTAGGTGTCACAGTGATTATGGTGGATCTAGTAGTTTATTTTATATTTTGTCACCACGTAAGCGGGTATGATTTACTAGACCTATGAATACTACGAGTACCGTACGTTATACTTCGATGTTGCTTTGTATTTTTGTGTAAGGTGTTTAATTTTTTTACACTTGTTTGATTTTGTGTGGATGAACATGACTGACTAGCGGACTTGATTGGATATACCACCTTAATAGGATGCCAAACTCCCCAATGTAAATATCCACATCTCAAAATATTAAGGTATGGAACAATGTGTTAAGTGGTTTTCTTGATTAATTTTAATTAGGTTATATGGTATTTGGGTACAAGAAATATTGCATTTATTTACTTTTTTTTGTCTTGCTTAATAACGACTAGTTTGACCATCGAATTTAATTGGATGGACTCCACGAACGAGATGACTTGGTCATAAGTAAATTCATGTTGTATCAAGATCCACACCTCTAAGGGTTTCGATATGAAATCATGCATTAAAATTGTTCTCTCTCTCTCTTTATATACTTCGATGTTGCTTAGTATTAAACAAGAAATTTTTTCTAATATATATCATCTTGTAGATATCTAACTTAATTTCAGAGTGCCTTCGACTAGTTATGAGTCTAGGGACGCTAACCTTGTCATCTTTTGTAAGTGTCACAATGATCTTGGTGGATCTAGTTATAAGTTCCGTTTCTATCATCACATAAGGGGGTATGATTTACTAGACCTATGAATACTACGAGTACCATATGTTTTACTTCGATGTTGCTTTATATTTTTGTGTAAGGTGTTTTAAGTTTTTTACACTTGTTTGATTTTGTGAGGACTAACACGATTGACTAGCGTACTTGATTGGATTGACCAACTTAACAAGTTCCCAAACTCCCCAATGTAAATATCCACAGCTCCAAATATTAAGGTATGGAACTATGTGTTAAATGGTTTTCTTGATTAATTTTAATTTGGTTATATGGTATTTGGGTACGAGAAATATTGCATTTATTCACTTTTTTGGTCTTGCTTAGGAACGAAATGACTAGATTGATCATCATACTTGATTGGATGGACTACGAGATCCCGACTTTGTCGTAAGTAACGTTTTCTAGTATCAAGATACACCTCTAAGGGTTACGGTATGAAAAATCATGCATTAAAATTTCTCTTTCTCTCTCTCTCTCTCTCTCTATCTATCTATATATATATATATATATGTATATATCATCTTGTATGTACCTAATTTGATTTCAGAATGCCCTCGACTAGTCACGAGTCTGGGGGCGCTAACCTTGTTCTCTTCTTTAGATGTCACAGTGATCATGGTGGATCTAGTAGTTTATTCGTTCAGGTTCTATCATCACGTAAGCAGGGTATAATTTACTAGACTTATGAATACTACTAGTACCGTATGTTATACTTCCATGTTGCATTGTATTTTTGTTTAAGGTTTTGTAAATTTTTTACACCTGTTTGGTTTTGTGAGGACCAACACGATTGACTAGTGTACTTGATTGGATTGAGTACCTTAATAGGATACCAAACTCACCAATATAAATCTCCCCATCGCCAAATGTTAAGGTCTGAACAATGCATTAAATGTTGTATCTTATTAAGTTTAATTAGGTTGCTTCGTATTTGGATAAGAGAAACATTGTTTTTATTCACTTTTTTTAGTCTTCCTTAGGAACAACTTGATTGACCAACGAATTTGGTTGGATGGACTACACGAATGAGATGGCATAGTCGTAAAGAAATTTTGAAATTCTAGAAAACCATTTTCGTTATAAAAATGAAGAATATATGAAAATGAAGAATACTTTTTTGTTTCAAATTCTTAAAAGTTTTCCGCAAAACTGATCTTAACTTAAAAAAAATGGATCTTGAAAACCACTTTTATACATAAAAATGCATGTATTAAGTGAAAAATGATGTTGGATATGTGGAGTGAGAGGTCACAGGTGCTTCTACTGACATCAATGCGCGCACACGCAGAGAGAGAGGCATGAAATTGAGGGCACGAGACAGACTCCCATGAATACACTTTTTGGTTAGTCAAACGTTTAATTCTGAAAACTTTTGGTTTGGGCTTTTGTTGTTTGGTTCCCGTGAGTGTTCCTCCTGGCACAATACAGAAGTGGCAATAAATGATTAATTATTAAATAAATTAAAATTTAATTTAATTAAATAAATTGACTTGCCATAATAAGAAGAAAAAAAAAAGAAAAAAAAAAATTTAAAATAAATTTTTGAATAAGAATTTTTTTTTAAATTGAATAATTTTTTGAATAAGAAAAGTAAAATAAATAAATTTTGACTTATTCAGGGGCCATGACCATAAAGAAATAATAAAAAATATATTTTTATTAAATAAATTGACTT
>BRYE01000001.1:13360457-13385457 GCA_030159115.1 Actinidia arguta var. hypoleuca
TAATGTTATTAACTTGTACATATGTTTGGGATCGAAACGATTTTGGTGAATAACAGTGGATTTAAAGTTTTGTGTTCCACTTTCAAGTCCTAATATGGGGTGGAAGATAGAACTCCAACAGGCCAGTCTTGTATCTTTAAGCGAAACAATTTTTCCCTTTTCATTTTTTGTTGATTATGCTGATTCGAAGTATGAAGTCTACCTGGTGTTTTTTTTATATTGCTTCCCCATTATGTCATGTAGTCTAAAATCCTCATGTGGTTTCTGCAGTTTGGTATGCTAATTGAATATCTTTTTGAGAAGTTTCCGAAATTGGAAGTCGCCAGTGATCAAGCTATCGGAGATCTTGAGGTGAGTGAGAAATTTTTTTTGGAAAATTCCTGTAACAATGTCCCTTTCAAATATTGGCAACCAGTGCAAGTAACTTGTTGTTTGCGCTGCTTTGAGCAATTTGCTCGCTGTATCATACAAGATAGGACTGTGAGAGTTTGCCATCCATGGTGATAATTCTGTGGAAATTTCTTATCAATTGTAACAATGCTGACCAAATCTTTTTCTATTGAGCATTTGTATTTTGTTCTTTTTTCAAGTTGTCCAATGAAGTGTAAGGTAATATTGTCATTAGAGTTCCAAGAATTAGATTTTCCTTATTATATAATCAAGTCTTCTGGTGAGTGAGTTTTTGTCATTCCATTTACTTTACATCTTTGAAATAGACAACTGATAAACACAATTCAAATCTTTCCAACTTAAAAAAATGAAATTCAATTGAAATAGATATTAGTGGCTCAACTTCAGTGCTACTTTGTCGGGCATTCTATAAGGCATCAAAGCAGAGATTTGACAGTGATCCTGGATTCAAGGAGAGGGCATGAAAGGCAGTGGTTAGTCTGAAGGTAGTTCAGTTTTATTTTTATGGCTTAAGAATTTGCAGAAGAGATTTAGATAAAATTTCTCACTCATAGAAGAACTTACAAGCAATAATTTTTTATTTTCCCTTATGAAAGAACTAATTTACAAAATATGATTTTTTCTAAAAACACTGATAATGATTATCTCCTGGAGATTTCATTATGTCATGATTTTATTTTGTACTTTTTTATCATTGTAATTACTTGTATAGCAGGGAGGGGAAGAGAAGTATCTCAAAGCATGGGCACAAATCTGTGAAATCGGTCGAAGGGGTATGAGAGAGTTTATCAGCGCCTGGGAATTAAGTTAGTCGAGAAGGTATTTAGTTGATCTTTTCTCTCTAACCAATGGCCTAGACAATTCCAAACTGGTAAACACGCTACGAATGAAAAAACTGTTGTATGTGTGATGGCCCATGGATGTGTGTAAGTTGTTGTGGGGGGTTCTGACTTCTGAGGATGGGTTTAAAAGTTTAGACTTTAAACTAGTAGGCAGAACATTGCGAGAAGGCTGGACAACATATCATTGACTAATTATTTGTGCATCTCAGCTACTTACCGTATAGTTGGTATAAGAAAACATTTAACTAATCATAGGAAGGGTAGTATAATGAAAATTGTCCTGTTGCTTATCTTAGGATTTTTTGTTTTCTTATTTTTCTAAAAATGGACTCAGAGAAATTCATAGAGAACTAAAATCATATATACGAATTTCTATAAAAAAATCAGAAGTGAAGAAACAGTTGATGGGTTTGTGATGGTGTTTCATCTTTTAGACTGATCCTTTAACGATGAATTTTTGACAGATTGTCAAATCAGAAATGTCATAGAACAGGTTATGCAGAATAGTATTTTTATCAACATTTTCCCACTTTGGTTATGATGTTACAAGTAGAGTGAGATACTTGAATCATATACCCTCTTCCTACTTGAGTTTTGTTTTACTAATATGATTAATAGGAATATCATATGCTAAAATAAATGGCTTTCAACTCAGTTTCGGACTAACTTGCAATTTTTTGTTTTCCTTCCTTGCAGGGAGAAAGCTTTTACAATCCATATATTCCTGGGGTTTTAAAGGAGTTGGATAACAAGGGTTTAATTGAGGAAAGTAAAGGTGCTCATGTGATCTTTATTGAAGGCAAAAATATACCTTTAATTGTTCTGAAGAAAGATGGCGGTTTTAACTATGCTTCGACTGATCTTGCTGCACTTTGGTTAGTTCTTAACATTTTAGAGTTGATTAAAGCTTAAAGTTTGTGATGCTTCTGCATGTCAATCAACGTTTTATACATAAATATCCATTTGTCATGCTTGATCTCCATGATTTACATGCTGGATTCTTCACATTTTTATCCTTTCTTCAAAGAGTTCAATTATATGCTGTAATCATCCCTGGGTTAAAATAACAGAAAAAGTGATCTATTAGATGGAATGGTTATAGGCGATTTCTATGGTTGGACATGCATTAAATGGGCACCCGAGCCTCTTGCTAAAGAGGTGAATGAGTGCATTTGAAATGGACTCTGTTTTAATATCCAGGTATCGTCTTAATGAAGAAAAAGCTGATTGGATAATATATATCACTGATGTTGGCCAGCGAGAGCACTTTGAAATTATTCTTCACTGTAAGTGTCGAATGCCAAGGCTTGTACTTCAGGACTCTATGCTCTTTGTAAAGAGATAGAGTAATGTACTATCATTAGTTTGATGGTCTCTTTTCCTTTCCTCCTCCTTTTCCTCTTTCAGGCTGCGAAACGTGCTGGCTGGCTTCCAGCTAATGAAGGTATGTACCCTAAAACTAGCCATGTGGGCTTTGGTCTTGTTCTTGGAGAAGATGGAAAATGATTTAGAACGTGCAGTACCGAAGTAGTTCAGTTAGTTGATTTACTTGATGAAGCTAAGAGTCGTTGTAAAGCAGCTCTTGTTGAACGAGGTATAATAATGATTCATCTATACTTCAGTTGTTTTCTTTGTTCAAGGTAGCTCTCTGTATGTTCCTTGTATCTATACACTCATATATAACATATAATCTCATGTTTTTTATAGATAAAGTATACATATGCATCATTTAATTTTTATTCTGTGGGATTTTTTATGTTGCCTCTTGCAATCTTTATAGTCCAGAAGCAACAATGTTAAAGCTCTGGAGTTTTAACATCTGATTTGTTTGATTCTTGATCAGGTAAAGCTGATGAATGGACAGAGGAGGAACTTGTGCAAACGGCTGAGGCAGTTGGTTATGGGGCTGTAAAGTAAGGTTCTTTATACTCGTGTGAGATTTTACTTGGGGGTGGGTAACTGTGTATTTATTTACTGAATGATAACTCAGTAACTGCATAATTATTATTCTGGCTGCTGCTGTTATTTCGTGTGACACCCATCTACTGTTAGCCTGGAAACATGAAGTATGGGTTTAAGTCCTGTTAACACTCAAATAGTTGATTTGGAGAAGAGTGGGACCTTTTTATTATCTTTTGTCTCTTTTTTGTTTCATCCTTTCTTTTGGGTGATGGAAAGGGTTCAAATTCCTTGTGTTATTGAATGGCAGTGTTCGGAAAATTCGTGATTTACCTGTTCTGATCTCCCATGCAGATTTTGTTCTTTATCAATACAGTTGCTATATTCGAGGTAAAAAAGCACAGTATGTATATGGATGTAATGACTGTTCCATGCAAGTGTATTTTTGTTATAACAATGTGGCTTATCAAAAAAGGTTTAGTTCCAAGTATGCATACACTGACAATCAGAATCTTGAAGTTTGGGTTTGGTTTCAGAAACTGGGCTGATAGTCAGAGGATTTTAACTCAAGTCAGATATAATGATATGTTTTCATGTGAGTGATGGTACCTATCCTTTATGAGTTTCATTTTGTCTTGGCAGGTATGCTGACCTGAAGAATAACAGATTGACCAATTACACATTTAATTTTGATCAGATGTTGAATGATAAGGTGCATTTACCAATTGCTATTTCAGCAGTCTTACCAGTTACTGATGCTGATGCGTCTCTTTTAATTTCACTTTTGAAATAATTATTTTTACATGTTAACCTCTTTGATGAGTAGGGGAATACTGCAGTCTATTTTCTGTATGCAAGTGCCAGAGTCTGTTCTATCATCAGGAAGTCTGGTAAAGACATAGAGGAGTTGAAAGAAGTAAGATCTCTTCCATAGTCGAAGCATTTGTAACTGAGGGTTCTTTGCCACATTCCATTTTTCTTATGCATTTGCTTCTTTATTTCTTGAAGTGACTTTGCATTTTTCAACGTCTTTCTAAAAGCTTACAAACGTGATTAATGCTGTTTCTATAATCCCATGTACTTTGAGGTTTTAGCTGTAACCTTGAACATGATTTCAAGAAATTGTTCTGAATTGGAATTTTAATATGACAGTGCTGATTATCCTGGCTCATTGTTTCTGCCTGAAATCCAGTTTCTTTTTGGCTGGTATGGGAATCGATAAAAACATCTCTCCTCACTTAAAAAATCTTCTGGCCATAAATGTGGAATACAGATGGCTATCCTATATATATGAAAACAAAAGAGGAGAAAATGAACATGCCACTTTTGTTTCAGCACCATCATAATACTTCTATGCTATCCCAAATGTATTAAATATTTGCTGATGTGTTTTCCTTTACCTGTAGTTAGATAGTGTGTAAACGTTAGTTACAGATGGCCAGTTTTTACTACCTCGTAATAATGAAATACACTACAATCAAGGACTGCAATAGAAGTTTAATGCCAGATGGAATTAAAATTTGCATTAAAAGAAACAGATTCCGATATATTGATGTTACAGAGGCTTCATTTGCTGTTGTTTTCGTTTTTAGAAGTAATATTCCTATTTGTGGTACTTGATCCAGCTATTTCTGGCGGAAGTAATTACACATGGCATTTATATCTCCCTTTACTAAACGAAATATTCAAGCTGGATTTATATCTCCCTTTTTGTACCTCTATGTTTTTACCTCTACGTACTTATGTAGGGGTTTTTTACCTCTATGTTTTTTACACCTTTTTTGTAAGAATATTCAAGCTGTTTTCATATTGTGCCACACAATGAGTTTGATGAAACGGAACATTTTTATGATGCTAGACCTCTAGGATAGACTCCCACTTATCCTTAATGATGCTAGGCTGGTAGCTAAATTTGGCTTCTGCCAGCTCTGTACCAATGGTTAACGAAGCCAGCGGCAAAAAATTCACTGTTAATATTTTGGTGCCTCCTTCCCTTCTCTCCCTATTGTGGTTTCTCATTTTCTCTTTGTTTGAGACAGACGGGGACACTAGTCTTGGACCATCTAGACGAGCATGTGTTGGGGCTTCATTTGCTCCAGTTTGCTGAGGTAAAAAACGTTCATAAAAGAACTATCTGTAACGAGTTTCTTCACTTAAATAGTTTACAGGTGATATTCCTCTTTCTGTTGGATATTTAATATTTTTGTGCTTTCACATTTCAGATCGTAGAGGAAGCTTGCACCACTATCTTGGCAAATGTGTTGTGCGAATACTTGTACAATTTATCTGAGTACTTCACCAAATTTTATTCAAATTGTCAGGTATGAGATATATAGCTAATTTTCTCATTCTTTGAGGTATTGGATAGTTTATGGATTACATCTTATCTTTGACTTCATGGAAAATAAAAGCTTTTTCTTGGTATGGTGTTGTAAAATGCACAAGATAATAAATTGTGTTGATAGTAATTGGCGGCCTTCGCTGTTCACCAGGCAGATACTTGTAAAGAAAAAGATTACGTTGACATTTCTATGCACACGGTTCTAATTAAATTTCAAAAAATATCCGCAACTATAATAGTTGTGTTTTCTTTTGCTTACTGATGTGAAAATAAAAAAGAAGAAACAAGGATTGAATATGGTGCAAGGTCATCGTAATGAGACCCGAAAATTCAATATCTAACTGAAAAGAGACTTGCTAAATAATTAATGCACATTAAAACTTACAAAAATAGCACGTATTGACTATTAATTCTTCTCAGAGAACCCCAAAAGCTTACTAGTGGCCAAATGGCGCGAACCATGAGACCCATAGTCTGTCTAAAGTTATGCAAGTGACATTATATTTTTACTGATTGGGAATTATTGAGTACGGGGATACTTTTAAAGTTACATATATGTGTGTGTGTACTATGTTTAGAACTGTGAACTCCAAACTTACTAGGTTTATCTGTTTATTTTTGTTCTAGTTAATTTGATTTAGTGATCAACTTGTATCCATATTTAAAAAGTTTAGATAGGAACTGGCGTAGGGGCTCAATCAATCAATTACTAGTGTAGTTAACCCTTGGATCCTAAGGCTGTGTTTGGATTAAATATTTGATGAGGGAAAAGAAAAAGGAAAGAGAGAAGTTCGAGGATTTAATGGTCCCGAACTCTTGGATCCCCCCCCCCCCCCCCCCCCCCCCCGCCCGCGTTCACGCACAAAAACAAGCCTAATTGTTGCCCAGATTTACCTAGGCAAGAATTTTAAACACTAAAGTGTGATTTCTGCAAAATCAACTACTAGTTCGTTTTTTGTTCAAACAAAAAAAAATACCTTTTTTCTCATTTAAGTTTGAGGTTGATGTTGCCTCTAGGCACGGCGGAGCATGGTTCTATCATATTTAATTGGCTCGGGTTTTCTTTTCTTGCTGATAAAAAAAAGGTATTCTTGATTTTCAAAATTTTTAACGTGACGATTTTACAAAATTGTGCAGGTGGTTGGGTCAGCGGAGGAGACAAGCAGATTCTTGCTGTGTGAAGCGACCGCAGTGGTCATGCGAAAATGCTTCCGTCTACTTGGTATTGTGCCCGTGTACAAAATATGACATTTTAGAAAAAAAGATAAGTTAGCAAATTTCTGAAAAAACAGTTATACCTGGTTTTGGGTACATGATTGTAAATTACAGTCATTGTATTAGCATATTATGCAAGGTGAAAGATTAACCCATTCAATCAAAAAGTTAATCATATCTATGATATTGTATTCTATTTTTGGTTGCTGTTGTGCTGAATGCTGGCACCTGGAATAGAAAATGTGTTCTATCTCTGCTGTATGTAAATCATCATATCAGGGAAGGAGCTTGTCTTGATTGAAATGTCCCAATGCAGTGAACCCACTATAGAAGCTTTAGCTCCGCCCTGCATTGTGTATTTTTTCTTACAACAAATGTCATCCGGTTATATTATTGATGTTAAATCAATCTAATTACTTAACGTCTTTACAAAATCAACTACTCAAATAATATTAGGATGAGTTTACAGTCCACAAACTTGAAGTTCAACTTTTAGAAAAGTCCGATGCAAAACAAAAATTTTGAAATCATTTTTTTTTAAAATAAAAAAAAATCATAAAATTTTAAAATATATATATTTATATAGTGATCAGAAACTGATTCATTGTTTAATAAAAGCTTAATGAAGAATCTTTGTTTAATCAAGGTTAAATGCTGATGTTGGCGTTTCGTGGTATTTGCGCAACAGACGTGCTAAAGTCCCGGAATCGGGACACGTCAATTAAAACCCACTTCATAAACTAATCCGAATCCGCTCCCCAAATTCGCTGACACCCACTGTCACAGACAAAAAAACCACTACAGAGTTCAGTTACACTCTCTCTCTTTAAAGTTTAAACCGAGCAATTTAGAGAGAGAAAGAGATTACTCCAAAATAGCATGAAATTGAAGAAGAAGCTGTGGAGAGCAATGGCGAGAGTGTTCAGACTCGTATTTGCGACTTCTTTGCTCCTAATGCTTCTAGGTTTGTGTTAATTCCTCATTCTTCAGCTTTCTCTCTCTCTCAAAATATATGTGAACTCATTGATATATTTCTGAATTTGTATGCATTCACGAGCATTTGTTATTTTGTTTTGATCAATTTACTTTTCGTCTTTGATTAGATCCTTTACTCGTTGGTAATAGCATCGGATATTTGAAGAGTGAATAGTTTCTTTTCTTTTCTTTTCTTTTTGTGTGTGTGGAAGTAGATTATAGTCGTTGAACAGAGTGTGAAACCAAAATGTAGTTCATTTTATGGTAATCTGATTCCATATTTGCTTCTGATTTGAATTGAGGCCCAAATCTTAAACTTTTGCATTGCACCGTGAGTTTTCTTTTATATTTTGGAGGGATAAATAAATTTCGAGTAAAATCATTACCAATCAAAACCATGGTATTCTGTATGTTGCATTGACAATGTATTGACATTTTAAAAAATCATTGAATGTAATCTCATACCATGAACAAATTTTATTTTGAGACACACATTAATTTATTTTTTCCCAACTAGACGATGAATCGGCGTACCCGTATCTAATTTTGGATCTTTTTTGCCCGACTTCACATACCCTAGAGCTTGTTTTTTGATGTGCCTGACCTCTAAATATACACCCGCACCCGAGTCCATGCAACATAGGCCAACTGGAAGACGATAGCTAATATGATGCCAATGGTAGCCAATAGGTGCAAACCAATGATCAAGTTAATTCTTCATGGTAAAATATATCACTTGTTCTCACTTTTTGTTGTGCGTAAAACATGGGGTTTAACTAATGTTGTGTTATGAAATCATTTGCTGTAGTTGATCAAAAAAGAAAGAGGAGGTTCTGGCAGCTCCGCTCCTCAATGTTTGCTTGTTTATTGACTATTTCGTCCCAAATTCTCTAGTTTCAAACTTTAACCACATTGGCGGTATTGAGTGAATCCTATTTCTGGGAAACGTTTCAAGTCCATTAAAAGATTGTGTGCGGACAGTGTAGTGGCCTTCAGTCAATTAGCATATCAATTTTCAGCATTTGTTGTCATACAGTGTAGTAACAGACTGAGACTTTTGTAGTTTTTGGAGTAATTGTTGTTGTGCACACCCAGTGATGCACCGGTGAATCATTTGTTTCATAGGTCAAACTTCAATTTGCAGATACAAAACACTTATGTTAAAACACTTCCCTTAAAAATTCATCTTACAGCCTAAGCAAGCATGAGCTAAAACTTGAACTATATGCTTCACTACATGCATACCCTATATCTCTAATCTACAATTAATATCTAATTGTCATGTTGTGATTTTGTTACAGCTTAGTTATGACATTGGAATATGGCAATAGAAATCTTACTAAATATTTTCCCCGAGATGTTATTGAATTTTGTGGATTACCCTTTAACATAGTGTCTAGATTTGATATTCATGGATCACCTTTAATGGTCTTCCCAGGGGAAGATAGGAGAAAGCCAAAAGTTGGCATATTTTGGATTTTGTGATTCTATGCCGGTAGAGGAAGGTAATAATACGTTTTGCATTTTATCTTGGATTGTTGCTTTAAGGGCATTAAAACAACCTGTGATGTTGTTATCTCTCTCTTCTTGGGCACATACATACATATTATTGCACATATTTCTTTCCATTGTTAATTTTGTTAATACAATACCTCTTACTGTCAAAATGTTAATTTTGTTAACAAATTAACGTGACATCTCCTCAGTGTTCTTTTAATAAAGTACCTCTTACTTATCAACTCAATGCACATAATTGTTTCAATGTTTTGATTCTTGGGGTTTGAATCTCTTTAATTTTGTGCAGGTTTCTGCAGGGGAAGCACAATTGGAGTTTGCTATGGAAGAAATGCTGATGATCTTCCCACACCAGATAAGGTAGCACAGTTGGTTCAACTTCACAACGTCAAATACTTGAGGATATATGACTCTAATATCCAAGTTCTTAAAGCCTTTGCAAACACCGGAGTTGAGCTCATGGTCGGGATTCCAAATTCCGACTTGTTGCCATTCTCCCAGTTCCAATCCAACGTTGACAAGTGGCTAAATTACAGCATTCTTCCTTACTATCCGGCCACAAAGGTAACATACATAACTGTTGGTGCGGAACTCACAGAAACCGCCAGTAATGTCTCTGCCTCAGTAGTACCTGCGATGCAAAATGTTTTCACAGCTCTTAGAAAAGCCGGTTTGTATAGGAAAATCAAAGTCTCAAGCACACATTCTCTCGGTGTTTTGTCTAGATCGTTTCCACCTTCCGCTGGGGCTTTTAACAGCAGTCACGCTTTCTTTCTAAAACCCATGTTGGAATTTCTCGCTGAGAACAAGTCACCATTCATGATTGACATATATCCTTACTATGCTTACAGAGATTCTGCTAATAAGGTCTCTCTAGATTATGCTCTATTCGAGTCGTCCTCTGAGGTTATCGACCCAAACACTGGTTTGCTATACACAAATATGTTTGATGCACAGATTGATGCTCTTTATTTTGCACTTACGGCTTTAAACTTCAGAACAATCAAGATTATGGTTACTGAGACTGGCTGGCCTTCCCAAGGATCTGCCAAAGAGATGGCTGCAACTCCAGATAATGCCCAGACTTACAACCAAAATTTGATTCGTCACATCATCGATGATACTGGTACTCCAGCAAAACCCGGGGAGGAGCTAGATGTTTATATCTTTTCATTGTTCAATGAGAACAGGAAACCCGGTTTGGAATCCGAGAGGAATTGAGGATTGTTTTATCCAGACCAAACAAGTATCTACGATCTTGATTTCACTGGAAGAAGTACTGTGGACATTACTAAGGCAAATGCTACTAGTTCGAACGGAACGTGGTGTATTGCTTCGTCCACTGCTTCTGATGGTGAATTAAAGAATGGATTGAATTGGGCTTGTGGGGCTGGGAATGTGGACTGCTCTGCGATTCAGCCCAGTCAGCCTTGTTTCAAGCCGGATAATCTAGTTTCACATGCTTCTTATGCTTTCAACAGTTATTACCAGCTAAATGGAACCCCTGATGTTGCTTGCAGGTTCGGAGGAGCAGGGGTTAGAACAAATAAGAATCCAAGTAAGTATACCAAGATTTGACCCTTTTGCTTTAAACCAGCTTGTGATGGGATACCAAATCATTAATCTTCTTGGGATACTAGGCTTTTTTTGCTTTTTTTACCCAAGTACTGGTTGCCCTCGTTAAGTAATGGGTTTCCACTTCTATTTTAATAAAATTAATTTCCATGGAGCGAGGGAATTTCGTCATTGTACCTAGTCATCATTGCTTCTGCAGGTGTGGGCCATTTTCTAGGAAAAGCTTGATAGGCTAAAAAACTCGCCTAAACATGCGAAATCTTGGGCTTAAAAGCAAAAGGCTAGCTTTTTTGGTACCCCAAACGATTGGTTACATGTTTGCTTGACATTTCTTTCTAGGTCACTAACTAAACAACTTGTATGTATTTCTGTGCAGGCTATGACAAATGCTTGTATATTACAGCTGGGTATGTTTATTATCTCAGGAAACACTCATTTTGAAGATTTGTATTACTTGAATTCTACTATCATATGTTCATAATGCTGGACTTGGTATTGCAGGAGCAACAAAACTGCTGCAAAAAATGCAACATCAGCTCTGTCGACTTCTTCCTCTGTTCAAATCGGATTTCCTTTGTGGATTTCTAGTTGTCTGCTTTTGGCATTCCTCCCATTTTGCTTAATATCAATAATGTGTCACAACAATCGATTTTGCGACTCAAGTATTTCATGCATGAAAGAGGCGGTATCTCAAAGGTACTGAAAAAAAGGTATGCTTGAGATAAATTTTGTGAGTAGTTAGCCAAGCATGTGTTTCCATTATGGATCAATTCTCCTCTCTAGTTTTGTATTGATATATCAATAGGTTAATTAGAATGATGGAATGCAAGATTTGTCCTACTTGTCACCCCCACCCCACCCCGAAGGGAATGCAAGCCTTGCCCCCCTTAAAGGCATACCAGTGTTGCTTGAATGATTTTCATTTGCATATATGACCGCACAAGCTTCTGTTGTAGATTGTCAGCTTTAGTTTTGAGTTGTAAACTATGTTAACGAGATACACGGGATTCTTTAAACAATTGCAGATTATTTCAGTAGTTAGAAATGTTTTATATGCGACTGTCCTGATTTTGCTTCATATGCATTCCTCGTTTTCTCTGTGGTTCTTTACTGGAACAGACTAGTGCAGATATTGTGAATAATTTGTTGTGACAAAATGCTATTTATTGATGCTTGTATACTGTTTATTCAGCAGTTGGGGCTTCTCTGCTATGTCTATAGTTCAAGAACTTATGATATATGTATTTCAATGTGTAATAAAAAGGATGAAAAAAGAACATACTTATGATATGCTCGTTGTTGATTAGAGCAGGACAAAGCCCGTCTCCCATGAACACGGGATTTAGCTAAATTTTTGGAGGTAGGCTGGTAGGTAAATAATGAGGTGATTCACAGAATCAAAGTTGGTTGGCTCAACTGAAGAGTGCTTCTAGTGAAAGAAAATTAGAACCGAAAACATTTGTGAAATGGTGGTGGTAAGCACTAATTAAAAATAATTTGAGAGAAAATAGACAAGTTCATTTGGTCACACGCTTTAGATCGTAAATGCAATAGTAAAGAAAAGTGATAAAATTTATGATAATGAAAATGTGTGGAAAGTGGTAGATTTAAAAATTGACATGAAATGCTGTCGATGAAATGATATGAATTTGTTGAATTTAAGCTGAATCTGTAGCCCTTGACAACACAGAAAGATAAAAAAAGATTTATATAGCGGACCTAAAACACAAGGTTTAGTTTGGTTTAGTTAGGCTAGTAGGTAAAGAAAATTGACAGTTGCAGTTGGCTGACCATTTCTCCAACTGGCTTCCACCAACCTCCACATGGGGTAAATATGACCGAATGCTACCTTCTTGTCCTTATCATGTTTAACCAGCCATTTCCAAATATTGATTTCCACTTACATCATCATCTACATTTAAACCTTGCATTACTTTGAGAAATGTAAGATTACTTCTGCTTCACCACTAAGGGTATGTTTGATTAGAGTGAATTGTGATAGGACGTGGAAGAAAGAAAATCTATTTTTCTATATGCATTTGGTTAAGATGAAGATTTTGTCAGTTGTAAGAAACTTTTCATAATTACTTAAGTAGCCTAACCTTCCAGTTTGTTAGAAATGGAAAAGTGAGATATATCATGGACAAAGTGGGAATAGTTAGTTACTTTCATTAGAAAATGCTAACATTTTCTTGTGTTTTTTTTACAAGAAAGTGAAAGTCATGTGTGTTACGTGAATTGTACTAGAAACATAATTTTCTTGTCTTTTTCACTGTTTTCTTACGTTTTCTTATGTTTTGTTACAAGAAAGTGGAAGTCATGTTAGCTTGTTTACGTGGATTGTACTAGAAATTTAACTTTCTTTCATTTTTTTCTCATTTTCCATCATTTTCATTTTAATCAAACGCGCCCTAAGGAAATTGAAATTTCATAGAGATGCACATAGCTGATACGCAAAAACAAATCAAGCAATGGGGGCCAAAAACCATCTAACACCAAGATAAAAGGTACCGATTCTATCTAAATTAACATTACCCCTGGCCAAAGCTGAAAATTTGAAAAGAAAATGTCGCCGCTGTCAAACCCAACTGGCCAGTGCGAAGGCAACACTATTAGCTTCTCTGAAACAATGGATCAACATATTTGCAGCAGAAATCTTAGCGCTCAAACCATGGAGGAGAGGAAAAAATAGCTGAATTTATATTAGAATTGTTTATTTAAAAATTTTAGTTGAAAAACTTTAAAATAAAGTTTGCAAAAATCAGTTTTCTCAATTTTTTTACAAGTTATTTTTAGCCCATAAATAGAAACAAAAGATATGTCACACACTGGCACAAAGCTGTGCCAAACATTCACATCAACTCCTTTGCTTTTCTTTCCAAATCCCTCATCTACCTCCACAAATTAATGATCTAAACGCAAGCCGTAAGAGAGGAAATGGAGAGAATCATCAAGCCATGACAGGATGGAAGCTTAATGTTTGATTTAGTCATCCAGCCAACCCCACGTAGTCGAGAAATGGGATTTAAATTGTGGCATCGGTAACGGTCTCGCTATCGGTAATACAACCATGTAATGGCATATATTTATTAGAATATTCTTATCACATGGCTGAAATCCCGAATCTTCAAGCCGTGACAGGAAGAAATGAAGTCGAAAAGAACATACAAAAGTCACATGAGATGATTATATAGACCACAGATGCTCTCTAGAGATTTCAATCTAATTAAAAATTCATTTGAACAAAAACCAATTCAAAGCAGTGTCTCACTTGAAAATCATAACAAGACTTCAATAAGGAGGTTACAAAGACGAACAGTTTTAACTATGGAGAAATATCACAATCTTAGCATCTCTCAAGCCCCAAATACATATTTTTTTGTTCCCACAAGTAGTTCGTCACACTTCAAATACCTGTATTATCAATTTACTGCAACCATTTCAAACCAGCAAATTAGCTGTGTGCCCATAAAGAAGCGAAGAATAATTGCAGCACAAAACTTACCAAAAGCAATCAAAGACCCTGGTTGACGAGATAATCACCAAGCCTTTCAACAATCATGTTGCACTGGCCTGGCGTCATTGGCTCATGTCATTGGCTCATCGTAGATACCAATGATCAATGCCTGATTGGTGTTTTTAACAGTGACACCGCCGGGTCCCTGAACCAATGATACCAAACAGTACAGCCATTAGCAAGAAATCATAGAAAGAGGCTACAGTCCAAAGGATTATAAGCACACGTTAAACTACAACAAATGGTGATTCAACTCAAGTTTCTATTTCACAATGGTCTTCCAAGTTTGATCCCAATCTCCACAATAAGAATATACTTGAGAAAACAAGGTACTCACAAACCATCTTCAGTTACAAGAGAACATGAATCATCATAGTTCATAGTTCCATTTTTACACAGATTTAATGTAATCACACCTGTTTTTTTCCCAATGATAGATAACTAGCGATTCACGCTATCATTAATCCTTTGCAAGTGATTTGAACTCAGCCATAGATTTGGGATGTATTTTGTTATAAAATAACTGGCACAAACTGCGTGATCAAGTGTGTATACCAAAACTTGATGAATTCTGTGAAGGACATTGTTAATGCCAAGAAGGCTCAGTGGCTCACCGATGTAGTTTCTTAGTATTTAAATCAACCTTACTGGATTGGGGACCAAAGCTTAAGAAATCAGTGCATATACAACAATAGTGAACTAGTTTTGCACAATCTAAAAGATGCCTAGGTCATCTATTGATCATAGCCTTTGATGCGGAACCCTAGGATCAAGAAGAACCCAAAACCCCGACACACAGTTTGATGTTCAAGAAACTGGGTGTCCTACTAAACTCCTAATCGACAAGCAACTAGAAACGTAGATTAAAGGACTGAATTAAAAAGAACGCCACAAGTTACCTTGATAAGTTAATTCCAATTCGTGGTGTAACAAGAAGAAGATGAACTTCTCTCTCAAGCAAGATGTCAGATCTTGATCAATCTCCAAAAAAAACTGCCTCTCCATCTTCTAAACAAAGCATTTATAGGAAACCCTAACCTAAACCCTACTTAATTAAGGCCCATCTCGAATTGGGCTTAAACATCTAAATAAAAGGAACTAACATCAATAAATAGGCCCAACTAAATAAACATAAAAATAAATTAAGCCTCCACTTCCAGCCCACACACTTGGATTGAATTAATGGGCTGATCTTCATCTTTAATATTTCCATTGAACCCATTCCTGATGTCTATGGCTGGTCCACCAAGTCTGTCTTCAATAAACTGGCCCACAAAGCTTTGGAAGGCGGATGTGAGCTTCTTGGCCCGCGACCTTGTGATTGGCCCAACTGGTAACTTAATCTCATCGCATCGCCTTTGATAGCACCATCCTTGCCCGTGCTCGCATCAATCCCTCCCTCCTCAAAAAGATTCGTCCTCGAATCTGCATCAAAAGGAGAAAGATCAGAAACATTAAATGTAGCAGAAACTTGATACTCACCTGGCAGATCAATTTTGTAGGCATTGTCTCCAATGCGCTCCAACACCTGGAATGGTCCATCACCACAGGGATCCAATTTAGATCTCCTTTTAGTTGGAAACCTCTCTTTGCGCATGTGCACCCAAACCCAATCACCTGGTTTGAACAAAACTCGCTTTCGCCCCTTGTTGGCTTTTTGGGCATACATCCTGTTTTTATGCTCTATTTGCTGTCGTGCCTTCTCATGTATAGTTTGAATCATTTCAGCCTTTTGTTTTCCATCTAGGCTAGCAATTTCATTCAAGGGCAAAGGCATTAAATCCAAAACAGTTAAAGGATTAAAACCATACACAATCTCAAAAGGTGAAAACCCCGTAGAAGAATGCATAGTTCGATTGTATGCAAATTCAATGAAGGGTAAACAATCTTCCCAAGTTTTTAAATTCTTTCCCACCACTGATCGCAACAAACTACCCAAAGTCCGGTTGACCACTTCAGTTTGGCCATCTGTCTGGGGATGACAAGTAGTAGAAAATAGCAATTTGGTACCCAATTTACCCCACAAGACCTTCCAAAAATGACTCAAAAATTTAACATCCCTGTCAGACACAATGGTCCTAGGCATGCCATGCAATCTAATCACCTCTCTAAAGAACAAATCAGCAATATTTGGAGCATTATCAGTTTGGTGGCATGCAATAAAATGTGCCATTTTGCTATTGCTAAACCTATCTACCACCACAAAGATGCTGTCTCTACCCTTTCTAGTCCTAGGCAAGCCTAACACAAAGTCCATAGAGATATCAACCCAAGGCACGGTAGGAACAGGTAACGGTGTATATAACCCATGGGGCATAGATTTGGATTTTGCTTGCCTACATGCAATGCACTTAGAACAAATTTTCTCAACATCCCTACGCATACGTGGCCAATAAAAATGTTCAGACAGTATATCCAAAGTTTTATGCACACCAAAATGACCCATTAAACCTCCACTATGTGACTCACGTACAAGCAATTCCCTCACAGAACAAGCAGGCACACATATTTGATTTCCTCGAAATAAAAACCCTTCATGCCTATAAAATCTTTGAAAAGCAGCATGTTCACAAGCATTGTATACCTTACCAAAATCAGAATCTGTTGCATACATCTCTTTAAGGTGCTCAAAGCCTAACAACTTAGAATTAAGTGTAGTGAGTAAAGCATACCTTCTAGATAACGCATCAGCAACAACATTATCTTTACCTTGCTTGTAACGGATCACATAAGGAAAAGCCTCAATGAACTCTACCCACTTGGCATGCCTTTTGTTAAGCTTTCCTTGGCCCTTAAGGTGTATCAATGATTCATGGTCGGTGTGAATGACAAACTCCTTTGGAAGAAGGTAATGCTGCCACACATCCAACGCCCTCACCAAGGCATAAAACTCTTTATCATATGTGGAATACCGTAACTGCGCTCCATTTAGTTTTTCGCTGAAGAATGCTATGGGGCGTTTCTCCTGCATCAACACAGCACCTATACCAATCCCTGAGGCATCACATTCAAGCTCAAAAGTTTTGTCAAAATTAGGTAAGCACAATATAGAGGCAGAACACAATTTTTCTTTCAAAGTATTAAATGCTCTCTCCTGCTCCTCTCCCCACCTAAACCCGACCTCTTTTTTGATTACTTCAGTCAAAGGAGCTGCAATAGCTGAAAAATCTTTTACAAATCTCCTATAAAAACTGGCCAAACCATGAAAGCTCCTCACATCAGTCACACTCTTAGGCGTTGGCCATTCTTGAATAGCCTTTACCTTTTCAGCATCCACCTCAACTCCCTTTGCACTCACAATGAAGCCTAAAAATAAAAGTCTATCAATGCAAAAGGTACACTTATTCAAATTGGCATACAATTGTTCTTTCCTTAGAACCTCCAGAACTAATCTAACATGCATGGTGTGATCATCTAGAGTTTTGCTGTATATAAGAATGTCATCAAAATAAACAACCACAAAATCTCCAAGGAATTCTCGCAAAACATGGTTCATTAATCTCATGAAAGTGCTAGGTGCATTAGTTAAACCAAAAGGCATAACCATCCATTCATACAAACCATATTTTGTTTTAAAAGCAGTTTTCCACTCGTCTCCCAGTTGCATCCTAATTTGATGATATCCACTTTTCAAATCAATTTTGGTAAATAAGCATGACCCATGTAATTCATCTAGCATATCATCTAATCTAGGAATAGGGTGGCGATACTTTACAGTGATTTTGTTGATGGCACGGCAGTCCACGCACATTCGCCATGATCCATCCTTTTTGGGTACCAATAAGACTGGTACAGCACATGGGCTAAGGCTCTCTCGCACATGCCCCTTTTTGAGCAGCTCATCAACTTGCCTTTGAAGTTCCTTTGTCTCCTCTGGATTACTCCTATAGGCTGGCCGGTTTGGAATTGATGCTCCAGGCACAAAGTCAATTTGATGCTCAATGCCTCGCAAAGGTGGAAGCCCAATTGGAGTCTCTTCGAGAAAGACATCATCAAATTCCTGTATAAGAGAAATAAAGACACTAGGCAAACATGGATCAAGATTAGTCGAAACCAATAAACTCTCTTTAAATCTTATCGCTATGAGGGCTCTCCTTCCCATGAAAGCACTCTTAAGATCTCTCTCTTTTGCATAAAAACTCATTTTTTTGTCACCCTTATTTTCTCTCTCTCTCTCTTTTTTCTCTCCTGCACTTCTCTCATTTTTTTTTCTCACTTGTGCAGTCACTCACCATTGGGCCATTTAATGGTTTCTTGTCTCTCTTGGCCTCCTTTCCCTGTATTTTTTTCTCCTCATAACCCGAACCCCCTTTGGAACTGCTCACCATTGTAAGTTGATCTTGGTACACCTCCTTGGGAGATAGAGGTGCTAAGGTCACATTTTTTTCATTGAAGCGGAAAGAATACCTATTCTGATACCCATCATGTGTCACCCTCCTGTCAAACTGCCAAGGCCTACCCAACAGCACATGGCCCGCATGCATGGGCACTACGTCACATGACACCTTATCAACATACCACCCAATTGAGAAAGGTACTACAACCTGTTTTGTCACCTTAACCTCCCCACTATCATTCAACCACTGCAACCTATAAGGTTTCGGATGTTTCTCACATTTCAACCCTAACTTCTCAACTAAGGTGGTGCTAGCTACGTTTGCGCAACTACCCCCATCAATAATCAAAGTGCAAACTTTCCCTCCGACCAGACACCTAGTGTGAAAAATGTTCTCTCTTTGTTCTACACCCTCCTCTTTAACCTGGGTGTTAAGGGCACGCCTAATAACCAAGGATTCACCACACAGAGCATATTCAACATCGTCAGCATCTTCTAAGCTAGACATAGAATCACCGTCAGATTCAGATTCAGACTCTACCTCCCCATTATCCCTTAAAAGCATAGTCCGTTTGTTTGGACATTGTGAAGCAATATGCCCAACCCCCAAACACCTAAAACATTTAATATCTCGCTGCCTACTATGTGAAGTTGAAGAATCGGTGGTACCTTTGTTTGTCACAGCAACTACGTTGCCTTTGTTGAAGCTTGAAATCTTATCTTCAAAATTAGAAGGCTTACCACTCGCTGCCTCCTCTTTCTTTGACCACTTCGAGGTCCAATTTGGTGTGTAATTAGAAGGTTGTTTTGCTACCCCCCTCACCTTGAGCTGCCTTTCCACCTTCATTGCCATATTCACCATCTCTTCAAGCTCTATGTAATGGTGCAACTCCACTACGTTGGAAATTTTCCTATTCAAGCCGCTACGGAATCGTGCCATGGTAGCCTCTCTATCCTCCTCAATGTTTGCCCGAATGAGCATTATCTCCATCTCCTTGTGGTAATCTTCAACTGACATAGAACCCTGTGTGAGCCGCTGCAATTTCTGGTGGACCTCTCGGTAGTAGAAAGAAGGCACAAACCTCCTCCTCATGACAACCTTCATCTCGGCCCAAGTATCAATAGGTCCCTCTCCAGTTCTCCTTCTTGTAACCAACAACTGATCCCACCATACCATGGCATAGTCTGTGAACTCCACTGCTGCTAATTTTACCTTCTTTATGTCAGAGTAATGGTGACACTCAAAAATGCGCTCCGCTTTCCTTTCCCACTCCAGATAAGTTTCAGCATCATTCCTTCCCTTGAAAGGAGGAATTTTCATTTTGATGGAATTTATGTTGCTGTCAAGCCTGTCAAACCTCTCCTCCCTTCTCGGCCTATCCTGGATGGAATTAGCATCATCCTCTCCTCCCGTTTGTCGTGACTGTCTAACCTCTTCTAGTTCCCCTCTGATATTTGTCATCTCTCTTCCCCACCTTTCCATTTGTTGCTGCATGGCTTTCAATGCAAACGCAACTTCATTCATGCCTATTTCACCATTCCTGTTATCGTCTTTGGACACGTTGGAGATATTTATCCTCACAACACTCCCTCGCGTGTTTAATCTCAACACAATGTCACTCCACTCGTGTATCACTCTAATATGGCTTTTACCCTCTTCTGTTCTCACACACTCTGCCTTTTTCCACTCTTGCTCACTTCTTGAAGTTACACTTCAGAATCAGATTCAACCAATCAAAGATAGATCAATTGCAAAAATTATGGAAACACAATCAAGAAAAAAAATTTAGAATGAGAACAAAGCAAATCAGGGAATACGAAATAAAGAAGATAACCAACCAAGACTCAATCAATAAAGTGAAGATAACCAAGGGCTAGAATTCGCCCAACAGAACAACAGAATTCGAAAAAAACTTCAAACAGTCTTAACTTTTGATCCGACCATCGGATTTAAGCCCATAATATATCAAAATGACTGGCTCGATGAGATCTAGAAAGGGTAATGGACGTGGTCAATTCCCACACAATGGATCGTCCAGAAACACTGTTCAAACAGTCTTAACTTTTTTTTTTTTTTCTACGAATAAGAAACGGAGAAAACGTGAAGAACTACGAAATATATATGAAATAAAAGATAGATAACCAGAAGCTCTAATACCAAATGATGCGGAACCCTAGGATCAAGAAGAACCCAAAACCCCGACACACAGTTTGATGTTCAAGAAACTGGGTGTCCTACTAAACCCCTAATCGACAAGCAACTAGAAACGTAGATTAAAGGACTGAATTAAAAAGAACGCCACAAGTTACCTTGATAAGTTAATTCCAATTCGTGGTGTAACAAGAAGAAGATGAACTTCTCTCTCAAGCAAGATGTCAGATCTTGATCAATCTCCAAAAAAAACTGCCTCTCCATCTTCTAAACAAAGCATTTATAGGAAACCCTAACCTAAACCCTACTTAATTAAGGCCCATCTCGAATTGGGCTTAAACACCTAAATAAAAGGAACTAACATCAATAAATAGGCCTAACTAAATAAACATAAAAATAAATTAAGCCTCCACTTCCAGCCCACACACTTGGATTGAATTAATGGGCTGATCTTCATCTTTAATATTTCCATTGAACCCATTCCTGATGTCTATGGCTGGTCCACCAAGTCTGTCTTCAATAAACTGGCCCACAAAGCTTTGGAAGGCGGATGTGAGCTTCTTGGCCCGCGACCTTGTGATTGGCCCAACTGGTAACTTAATCTCATCACATCGCCTTTGATAGCACCATCCTTGCCCGTGCTCGCATCAGCCTTGCAGGCAACGAATCTACAAAAATATCTATTGAGGTTTTGAATATTGTCTAATACGTTACGTATCGAGATTTTAGCCCTAAATATGGGTAAATAATGTCAGCTATTGACCAATATATGACCATTCCAATACTGATATTGTTACCAATACCGCGATTTAAAACTTTGTTCTGCACTTCTGCATAGCTCAGTTAAACATACTTATCAGCCATGTCTTTGTTTAAAGCAGTAATGAGACCAATATCAGGTGTGAGCTAATCACCTTCTTCCCACGAATGACAGCTCCGGGTTCCCCTTGGATCACCATGTATTTTGTTCCTCCAAGGTATAATCCAGTTGGAGCAAGAGAACCCAGCTCGGCAAAATCAGTCATCATGGCTGTGATTTCCTCAGGCTTGAACTACACATTTTTTATAAAGAACAAATTAGTGAAAAGTTAGTCAACATAGCATTTCAAAGATGTTCTTAAGAGTGAATGCATCTAACCTCTCGAAGTAAACAATACCAATTGAAATGCAAAATCATATAAAAGAAGAAACGCCCCACAGGGCATATACGTACCTGTTATAACGTATAAAATAACAGCAGCAGTGTTTTGCATACAAGATCAATTCGTGGTGACAATTGCCCCAAAATAGGAAAACATGTTAATCAACCCCAATAGTCAACTCCAAAATCCGAAGGGACAGATTATAAATAGAATTCTTGATTGCATTGTATTAATCAAATAAATTATTCTTTTTTTTCTTTTTCTTTTTGGAAGCCGATAATTAGTAAAACCAAGTAAAATTTTACAAGAACATGTCAACTTTTTAGATAAAACATGTCAATTCAACAACAATTTCAACTTTTTTATCTCTCTCTCCCAGCCTCAATTGCCAACAAATCCTAACCCAATTAGATCGAGGAAACAACAAACATATCGGTATCAAAGAAACTAGATCGAGGAAACAACAAACCACCGATAAAGCACATGAAAACACAAGAACAAACTAAAACAGATCAAAGAAACTAGATTTGGTAGTAGACTAAATCATCTATTCAATCAAAATCAAGAATCAAGGCCAAATCCAATCAGATCTCACATTCCAACATCAAGCTAGGAATTCGGAAAAAAATCAACTGTACATAAAAATCAAATTCTCAAAGTTGTTAGTATTATCATAACGATTTGTTTGTTTGTTTGTTGTTGTTTTTGGTTAAGTAACTATCATATCGATTTTTGCTTGAACCATCAACAAATTTGACCAAAAAAGATTCAAATTTAAAACAATTCCAATCTCTCTCTCTCTCTCTCTCTCTGATTCAATTATCGACAAAATAGATAAAAACATGAGGGCATCAATCTGTGATACTACCAGATCGATTTTTGCCAATAAATCACTCACAAAGCACAATTCATCCATTGAATCAAAAGCAAGCATCAAGTCCAAATCCAATTAGATCCCATATCTCGGCATCAAACCCATCACGCGATTCACTTATACGAATCATAAATGCCCAGTTCCACTGTAACTAAAAATCAAGTAATTTTTTTTAAAAAAAAAATAGCGAGAAACAAGTGAATATATGCGAGAAAAAATGGAAACCTGAGGGAAGTTGGAGCTCTGGGCCCAGACGCTGCCGTCGTGGCCGATGATTGCGGCGGCGGAGAGGTAGTTGCCTTCGATTTCGCACATCAGGTGCTCATCTACGTACGTTTGCCACGACATCGTCGCTGTTTAGGGTTTTGACTCCGATTTTTTTCTGTGTTGTGTTTTTCTGTGGATTGTTGAAGTGCATTTGACTGTGTTGGTCTGCAGAGAGAGAGAGATGATAGCGTTCATACAATGATACGTGAACTAATCCTCCCTTCATATATACCACAAGGATGGTACACACAATGGGTGCGCATTTTGGGTCATTCTATTTGAACACAAAAATTTCTTTTCAACCCCATTTTATAATTTAAGTAAATTTTATTTATCTCTTTTGAGATTTTTGAGAATTACAACTACTTCATATATTTTTTAAAATAATATTGATTTCTCTTTTGAAATTATTATCAAAATTATTCACTTAAATTAATTTTTGAAAAAAAAATTGGTAAGATTTCTCTTAAAATAAAGTATTTTTTTTTTGAATAAACACTTTTTTTTCTCAAAATATTTACTCTATTTTTATTTTTTATCAATAAATAATTATTTTAAAAAGATTAATCTATATTGTTTACTTTTTAAGAGCTCCTAATTAAAATGTACTTAAAAAATAAATTTTTATTATCTAAATTCATTACAAAAATAAAGGCAATCTTGTTATTTTTGTCAAAAAATTAGTTCAAAAGAGAATCTTAATAATAATTTCAAAAATAAGGAATAACGGTGCTATTTCAAAAAATATAGGATAGGCATGTATTTGTTAGAAACTTAAGAGAATTTTAATAATAGTTTCAAAATAAGAAAAATCAATGCTATTTAAAAAAATAAAGAAGAAGCGATTGTATTTGTCAAAAAATTTAAGCTAGGTCAATAAAATTGAAAAATGGGTGTTTTTTACATAAATGCAAGTGTAACCGTCATTTTTACCTTTAAACCAATCCAATTGTATATGTAAAACATAAATTTATAGAACAGTTTTGTTAAAAAAAAAAATATATACAGTTTCAAAAAATGTCTCCTACCAGAATGGATTATCCAGCCAAATACTGTGTGTGTGTGAAATATAATGTCTTATTTACCCCACATATCATTCAACAGTTTTATTAATGTTAAGATAAAGTTAAAATTTCAATGGATATATCAAAATATATTAATTTATTATCATAGTTTTTATATATTATTTATACATTTGTTTGCGCACACATCGAGTATTTGACGGTGATAAGTATTTCTCATTACTTTTGTATTATAATTATATTTTATATGCAAGCTGATCAGGAGTATTTATCGAAGGCAATATTTTTTATATGTCAGTTTGGATAAGGTTTTATGGAGTTTTTTTAGTATTTTTTTTATTTTTAGTGAACTTTATTTAATATTTAATCTAAATTTTATACTTTTTTAATTTTTCATGATAAGAAGAATTTAAAAATATATAAAAAAATATTTAAATTTAAAAAAATCACTAAAAATAAAAATAATCATATTATTTTTCAAGACAAGGGGTAGGCTAGTGGGTACAATTTTTTAGCTCAATTTTAAAAAAAAAAAAGAAAAAAAAAAGAAAGAAAAAAAAGGAAAAGTTTACACCCCTATCAATTATAAAATGAAAGAAGCAATTATTTATTGTGGAAAAGGATCCACCTTCTCTCCAAATTGGGAAAGAGGATTAAACCGGTCCAATTGGTTTCTGTAAAAGCACATTAAATAATTCAAATAATCAAAAATAGAATTTGTAAACGAGTCTAGTGTGTATTTTTTTTAAAAAAAAAATTTGAAAACTTATCTAGTTAATTTTTTTTAAATATTTTCAAATTTAGTTATCTAATAGTCAAGTACATCTCAAACAAACTCTTATGGAGCAGATCATGAGTCGAGTATAGTATAATCTTATCAAGCTAAGTAATTGCTTATTCAAATTTGGTTTAAAAAA
>BRYE01000001.1:13417957-13422957 GCA_030159115.1 Actinidia arguta var. hypoleuca
CCACAGATTAATGAGAAGGGTCAAGTCCCTTGTTGGTTGATGAATCAGGGGGGAGAAGAGTTGGCATTTGGTACATTTGCGGACGTACGCTTGGATGTCTTTTTGCTTGAATGGCCACTAGTATCCCTAAGTCAGGGCTTGGTGAGCCAATAATCTTCCTTTGGAGTGTAATATGCAAATGCCTTTGCGTATATCGAAAAGCACATCTTCGACTGTGCTCGGATAAACGTACAGTAGGTAGGGTCCCATATATGATCTTTTGTACAAGTCCCCCGAGGGGGAGATCAAGAACCATGTTGCCTTTATCAGGAGTTTGTGCACCTCTTTCTTGTCCTTTAGCAGCTTGTCATGTCATATAAAATTCACAATTAGGTCCATCCAGCTCGGCCCTAACTCAGTGTTGACAATGATGGATTCTTGGAATATTTCATGACTAGAGGGCCGAAATCAAATCCACTGCGATGGTCCGCCCTATTTTTCCCTCGTAAACTAATGCCAAGCCTGCCAGAGCATCTGCGTGTGAATTTACGCCCTCCCCACTTGCTCAATTTTGACCGCTTTGAATTCGGTAAGGAGGGTTTTTGCTACTGCCAAATACTAAGCCATCTTTGCTCCCCCAGCTTCAAATTTCCTTATGATTTTAATGACTACCAGTTTTAAGTCACTAAAAATATGGAGCTCAGGAACCTTTAGTTTGCTGGTAGGCCGAAGTCCCACAATGAAGGCTTCGTATTCGGTTTCGTTGTTTGTTACAGGAAAATTTAGCCTGATATAGTGCTAAAAAATTGCTCCTTCGAAACTTTTTAAAACAACTCCTGCCCCTGCTCCTAAGCTGTTTCTTGCTCTATCAACGAACATCTCCCATGCTGAAGAGAGATTAATCTGAGGTGGTTCAATATTAACCTCTGGATCCTCAGTGATTCCCCAATGATGGTTGCTTCTACACTTTGAGGTGGTTCTTTTATAACCTCATGACCCTCGGGTACTAATTCGATCCCATCTGAAGTTGCCCTTGAGCTCTCCTCCCCCCTGTGTGCAAACACAAGGCAACCTTGATCTAGATTCACAGTTCGGGGTGAGAACTCAGCCATAAAATTGGCCAAGACATGTCATTTTCTTACTGCATGTCCTAGCTCAATGACCTATTCAGAGAGTTGGCCAAATAGGTTTGCTTTGGATAAGATGTTTTTTAGTAGAAACTCTGTATATACAATGATATGATGTGCTTAAAAATAATGCATGAGTTTTTGCAAAGTTAAAACTAGGGCTACCATAAGCTTTTCCAATGGTAGGTACTTTTTTTGGTAATCCATAAATGTCAAACATTGCTCTCCATCTACCTCTCTTAGAAGTATCGAGCTAATAGCATGTTCAGAGGCAGCGAGGTAGACGTAAAGCAGTTCTCTCTCGTTCGGGGCGGAAAGAAGTGGTGGTTCGGTTAAATATTTCTTAAATTTTTGGAATGCGAGCTCACACTTCTCATTCCATAAAACCTTTGCATTTTTGTGAAGGAGTTGAAAGAATGGACAATATTTATCAAAGGACTTATTGATGAATCGGTTGAGTGTTACTATCATTCTGGTCAATTTTTGAACCTCATTCGCAGTCCTTGAGCTGACGAGGTTTTTGATTGCCACAATTTGTTTTGGATTTGTCTCGAATCCTCGTTGTGTTACCAAGTGCCCAAGGAATTTTTTTGAGCTTACCCTAAAGGCGCACTTCGCTGCGTTTAGTCTCAATTTGTGTCTTTTGAGTATTGAAAATACCTCAACTAGGTCCCTCACATGGTTCAGCTCCTTTTTGATTTTAACCACCAAGTCATCAATGTATGCATCCATGGTTTTACCTATGATTGGCTTGATCATTTTGTTGATCATCTTCTGATATGTGGTGGCTCTAGCATTTTTTAACCTAAATGGCATGATCTTGTAGCAGAATACACCACAAGGGGTGATGACAATAGTTTTCTCTTGGTTGGGCTCATGCATTGCGATTTGATGGTAATATCGATAAGCATCCAAGAAGCTCATCCAGGAATGACCCGAAGTAGAGTCCACCAATTGGTTAATTTTTTGCAAAGGAAAGAAGTCTTTCGGACAGGCCCAATTGAGACTTGTGAAGTCGACGCAAACTCTCCACTTGCCAATTTTTCTTACCACAACTGTGCTGGACACCAGCTTAGGTAGAGAACCTCCGTTATCACACTCTCCTCTTTTAGCTTTTTTACCTCTTCTATCATAATGTCCACATGCTCGGTTGCGGACCTTCTTCCTCATTGTTTCACTGGTCAGGCTCGAGGAGGATGTTCAACTCGTGTTTGATGAAAACCGGGTGTATCATAGGCATCTCGTAGGGTGTCCATGCAAAGATCTCGATATTTGATATAAGGAACTGGACAAGTTTGGTTCTCTCTCGTTCCTCCAAATTTGCACTGGTAAGAAAGAAACAATATGAGCTTCATTCATCGAGTTCGTAAGAGTATCAGGTCCTCCACAACCTTAGCCTTAGGGTCTCTCTTGACATCTTCTAGAACTTTGTGCTCTTTCTCAATCAATTGCACTTCTTTCATGGCCGCCTTAGTGGAGATTGTAGAGAGATAGCATTGTTTGGATGCCAATTGATCTCCATAAAGAGTTTTTTCACCTTTGGGTGGCAAATTTTATGACTTGGTATAATGTGAAAGTCACTCCCTTCATCCTGTGCAACCAATCTCGGTCAACAATCGCGTTATATGGGAAATATATATCAACAACAACGAACTCTGTCACCAACTCTTAGGAACCAACTTGGATTTTGAGGGTTACGGTTCCTAAGGGCTAGTGAGACTAAGCGTTCAAACCGACCAAAGGGGCTTGGGCGGGTTTCAGCTCTATTTTTGATAGTTTAAGTTATTTGAATAGATCATAATACATCACCTCAATAGAGCTTCCCGTGTCCATCAAGATTATTTCAAGTCATAATTGTTGATCCTAAGCTGGATGACTAAGGGATCAGCATGGGGGTGTTGGACCCTTTCTAAGTCGGTTTTGGAGAACGTGATGCTTCTTGGTTCAAACATTATTTGTGTAATACCCCGAACCCATAAATTCCTTTATTCATGTCTTAATGTACAAAATTTAATTCTATTAGGACCAAATTATAAGTATTTTATGGTCAAAGTGGTCAAAAGTGACCAACATAGATGAAATGACCAATTAGGAGGAAGATTGTAACAAGAAAAGGATGGAGGTGGGCACATGGGATTGAATCCCATGTGTTACTTTCAAACACCAAACAAAACACACACACACACAAATTCGTATATATATATATAGAGAGAGAGAGAGAGAGAGAAAGAAGAAAGAAAGGAAGAAGAAGGAAGGAAGAGAAGGAGAAACTTGGAGAGAGAGTCAAATTCCAAGCCTAAAGAAGCCATTGGAAGCTCTACCAAGCTTGAGGAGGTGAGAAAAATCTATTTTTATGTATATGTATAAGTTGAAGAAATTGGGTTATGCCTTAGATGCCTTTAGTAAGCCCAAAGTTGTGTTTAGAGGACTTCCTTAAGTCCCAATTGAAGTATATTGAAGCTCAATTCAAAGGAATTGAATGCTAACAAAAGAATCCCAAATTATTAAGTGTTAGGGTTCTTGAGACTTTGACCTTAGATCTACCATGTTAGAGTTAGTTTTAAGGTTTGATTTTGAGTTATTGTTGTCTCTTGAGTGTGTAGTTGAGCCATAAAAACTTTGGTGAAGCTTTGGGTTAAGATTGGATAAGTTTTTAGCAAGATTTTATGCCATTTCTGCTGCTCCGTGCGGCTGGCGTTCGAACGCCTCTGTGGGACGTTCGAACGTCCAGAGAGTTAGCATTTCTCGGGTTGCTGGGCGTTCGAACGCCAGACTCAGCGTTCGAACGCCAGACCATTTTCAGCCCAGACACTGTTTTGTAAAACGGGCATAACTTTCTCTAGAAAATTCGGATTGAGACACCGTTTGAAGCGTTGGAAAATAGACTCGTAGACCTTTCTAACGACATAAAGTTTACAATTTAATTCCATATATATTATGATATATTGAAGTTTAAAGTCAACCTAAGATTTTTCCAACAACACAGTTTTTTTAGAAATTTAGTTTTTATTCCATTGGGCATAACTTCTTCATTTGGGATGCGTTTCGAACTCATGACCTACCAAATTGAAGGTCATTAAGTCTATTTTCAAATGATATTAACCTAGGATGTATATTTATTGTCGTGAGATAAATGGGATGCGATGAAGGAACTATAGCCAAATATTGTTTTTGGCCATTAATAGTCAACCTAGGATCCTTGAACCTATTCCTAGGAGTGTCGTCTTAGGGCGTAGGTTATCCTTGAGCGGGGATACCTTTAGTCAAGTCGAGAGTTGTTATATTAGTTTTAAACCTTCTCGATCATAGTATTGACATTTTGTATCGTATGTCCTATATGTGTAGGAACGCCAAGTGTAGCACTTAGCCAAGGAAACCAAGGTGAGTAACACGATGCCATGGACAAAATCTATGTATCTTCAAAAGTGTTTTCAATACGTATTATGTTATATGTAACCATTTTTCCATGCTTTCAATGCATCAATGATTATGTTCTAAATATGAATGCCATGCCTTTCAAAGTATGAAATGTTAATATGCTATGTATTGAAATCCATGGATGCATGATTTACAAGAAAAGCTAAGTATGTTCAAGATAAGCAAGTATAGTGACACTCGGGGTCCCCCGTGGTGGGACTTTAATCTAGCCTAAGGTCCTAAGGTAGATGGGGGACATTAAATAAGTTTCATCTACACAGTGAGATATCTCTGGCCAAAAGAGCCACCCGACCTATATGGTCATCCAGTTCAGCCGAGTTGTCATAGTTTCAGTATATGATATGTACGAGTACAAAAGCAAGTATGCCAAGATTCTGTGAGCTTCAAGTTTATGAAAGTTTATGTTTTCAGAAAAGATATGTATGCTCACATGTTTAAGTTAAATGATATAAGTAT
>BRYE01000001.1:13427957-13435457 GCA_030159115.1 Actinidia arguta var. hypoleuca
GTGTTATGGCAGAACCATACGTGGGAAGAATCAACTTGGGAACGAGAAGATGAAATCCGAGAACGATATCCATTTCTATTTGAGTGAACATTACAATAAGTCGAGGTATGTGGCTTTTCTAATTTACAGTAACGCTATTTTGTTTACTCATCATATACAATTTTGATATTGTCCTTGTCCAGATATTTCGGGAAGGCCGATTGTCTTGGACAGTATTAATCGGGTTACCATGTTGTAGGCTGCCCAACTGACAGGGCAGTAGAGGCAGTCGCAACCAAAGGGTTAACCCCACAATCAAGCACACTAACGATCACCAGTTAGACAATCGAGTATGCATAGAATTTTTATCAGAGTAGCGCAACGGAGGCGGAAGGGAACCACAACGACGAGAATAACATAAATACGATACTAACCAAGTTTGAGGACAAACTTTTATAAAGGAGGGGAGAATGTAATACCCCGAACCCATAAATTCCTTTATTCATGTCTTAATGTACAAAATTTAATTCTATTAGGACCAAATTATAAGTATTTTATGGTCAAAGTGGTCAAAAGTGACCAACATAGATGAAATGACCAATTAGGAGGAAGATTGTAACAAGAAAAGGATGGAGGTGGGCACATGGGATTGAATCCCATGTGTTACTTTCAAACACCAAACAAAACACACACACACACAAATTCGTATATATATATATAGAGAGAGAGAGAGAGAGAGAAAGAAGAAAGAAAGGAAGAAGAAGGAAGGAAGAGAAGGAGAAACTTGGAGAGAGAGTCAAATTCCAAGCCTAAAGAAGCCATTGGAAGCTCTACCAAGCTTGAGGAGGTGAGAAAAATCTATTTTTATGTATATGTATAAGTTGAAGAAATTGGGTTATGCCTTAGATGCCTTTAGTAAGCCCAAAGTTGTGTTTAGAGGACTTCCTTAAGTCCCAATTGAAGTATATTGAAGCTCAATTCAAAGGAATTGAATGCTAACAAAAGAATCCCAAATTATTAAGTGTTAGGGTTCTTGAGACTTTGACCTTAGATCTACCATGTTAGAGTTAGTTTTAAGGTTTGATTTTGAGTTATTGTTGTCTCTTGAGTGTGTAGTTGAGCCATAAAAACTTTGGTGAAGCTTTGGGTTAAGATTGGATAAGTTTTTAGCAAGATTTTATGCCATTTCTGCTGCTCCGTGCGGCTGGCGTTCGAACGCCTCTGTGGGACGTTCGAACGTCCAGAGAGTTAGCATTTCTCGGGTTGCTGGGCGTTCGAACGCCAGACTCAGCGTTCGAACGCCAGACCATTTTCAGCCCAGACACTGTTTTGTAAAACGGGCATAACTTTCTCTAGAAAATTCGGATTGAGACACCGTTTGAAGCGTTGGAAAATAGACTCGTAGACCTTTCTAACGACATAAAGTTTACAATTTAATTCCATATATATTATGATATATTGAAGTTTAAAGTCAACCTAAGATTTTTCCAACAACACAGTTTTTTTAGAAATTTAGTTTTTATTCCATTGGGCATAACTTCTTCATTTGGGATGCGTTTCGAACTCATGACCTACCAAATTGAAGGTCATTAAGTCTATTTTCAAATGATATTAACCTAGGATGTATATTTATTGTCGTGAGATAAATGGGATGCGATGAAGGAACTATAGCCAAATATTGTTTTTGGCCATTAATAGTCAACCTAGGATCCTTGAACCTATTCCTAGGAGTGTCGTCTTAGGGCGTAGGTTATCCTTGAGCGGGGATACCTTTAGTCAAGTCGAGAGTTGTTATATTAGTTTTAAACCTTCTCGATCATAGTATTGACATTTTGTATCGTATGTCCTATATGTGTAGGAACGCCAAGTGTAGCACTTAGCCAAGGAAACCAAGGTGAGTAACACGATGCCATGGACAAAACCTATGTATCTTCAAAAGTGTTTTCAATACGTATTATGTTATATGTAACCATTTTTCCATGCTTTCAATGCATCAATGATTATGTTCTAAATATGAATGCCATGCCTTTCAAAGTATGAAATGTTAATATGCTATGTATTGAAATCCATGGATGCATGATTTACAAGAAAAGCTAAGTATGTTCAAGATAAGCAAGTATAGTGACACTCGGGGTCCCCCGTGGTGGGACTTTAATCTAGCCTAAGGTCCTAAGGTAGATGGGGGACATTAAATAAGTTTCATCTACACAGTGAGATATCTCTGGCCAAAAGAGCCACCCGACCTATATGGTCATCCAGTTCAGCCGAGTTGTCATAGTTTCAGTATATGATATGTACGAGTACAAAAGCAAGTATGCCAAGATTCTGTGAGCTTCAAGTTTATGAAAGTTTATGTTTTCAGAAAAGATATGTATGCTCACATGTTTAAGTTAAATGATATAAGTATGTTATGAAATAATCCATGGTATTTTATGTTCATGCATCTGATGTTGTTCACTAAGCTTTTAGCTTACGTTTTCGAAAACCTTTTCAGGAGACCAGTCCGAGGAGCAGTAAGAAGAAGATAGCAAGTAGACTTTAGTTTTGTGGCCAATGGCCTTATGTTGTTTTGTAAGGGTTAGCCCCTATATTATGTAGTGATGTACGGCCATGTCATGCATACTTAATTTGGCCATGTGAGGTATGTAAAAAGTTTAAAACTTAGGCACAGCTCTGTATACAGTGTGCACACTCTACTTTATTATTTCAGTATTATGACGCTTCCGAAAAGAAAAAGAAAAATTTATACCAATTTGAATGAGTATGCACAGGTTAAAGATAAGTAGGCCTTGGTGGCAAGCCGCCGGCCGGTGACGTACCGTCGATCCGCATAGACCGGGTTGCGAGGCGTTACAATTTGTCTTAACTTCTTAGCCATTGATTGGACTGAGAGGATCTTGTTCATTTGTCTAATGTTCCGAATCTCCCCCCCAGATTCTATTTTCAAGATTAGGGTAAGTCGGTCCCCTTATCATGTGAATAGTGCCTAGGGGAAGGTCTTCCTCTAAGGTATTGTCTGTTTCTTCATTGCTCCAGTCAAACCTGGGGTTTGGTTAGGCCTTGACTTCCTTTATTTTGGTCTTTTCTTGGTCAACAAGCTCTTTCAAATGTCCTTCCCGGACGAGCTGATGAAGAAAAAGCTTCAGAGCTCAGCAATTCTCGATTTTGTGCTCCTTCTCCTCGTGAAAGGAACACTTCCACGTTGATTGTGCCTTTTGGGGTTCCCTCCCATGGGATCAAGCCTTTTGAAGTGCAGCTTATCACGAATTCAGGCAAGGAGCTTGTAGATTAGTTCCTTGAAAACCATATTGACCCCCTTCCTTACCTAATTCTTGTAAGAGCCTTCCTTTTGCCTTTTGAAATGCCTTTCATCCTTGGAAGTTATGCCTATAGTTTGTTCCACTTGCCGAACGTTATCCTCTAGCTGAGCAAACATTTCAACCTGAGACATGAGGTCCCGAAGATCGGTCAGAAGGCTGAGTGTTAGATTTTCCCAAAGTTTTTCCCTAGGAATTAAATCAAGCTTGTTGCTGGATATTACTAACTCTTCCAAACATTCTTCGATCTCATTATAAATCTCCCAATAATGCTTGCTATAATTACGGAGTGATTCATTCTTGACCTTTTTGAGTGTTAGAATAGAGCCAACGCCTTTTCTGAGATGCCAAGAATTTAACTTCAGTTATCTAGGCTGATATGGGATCTACGTTGCCTCCTATTCTGACCTTCTCGAGGTGGAAGGTTTATCTTTTTGATCTGTCCTCTAATGGTCCTCCTTTTACTCATGGGCCGACTTCATCAGTCTATTGTCAACCAAGATATGTGCCATTTCGGCCAACTGGTTTTGTAGGCGCTTGATGGTTATGTCCCGGTTGTCTCCTCCCTCAGGGAGCAATTGACCTAGTTTTTGCCTATAGGTGGGCATCGACCAGTAGTTTAACCCCTTCATCTCTAGGAGTTTTAGGAGCATGAGGGGGATCCCTTCGGGTTTCTTGACTATTGGAATAGTTGCTACTTCATGATGTCATCAGAACTGTCTTTGTAGATGTCTATAATTGATTTCCCACGTATGCTGCCAATTGTGGGGTGTAAGTTTAGGACATGAAAGAAAGAAAATCGAGGATAGACACCTACAATGGTCTTGCAGCGATAAAGATGGCTGTAACCAGTCAGTAGTAGCAAAGACCTAGTTGCAACACAAAATAATGAGATCGGCCGCCGGAACTATTTTTGAAAAATGGCTCTCCGATGATCAAGTTAGATGATTTGAGATTGTATGTAAAGAAAGAGAGAGAGTATGCTCTCTTGGGCTAAATTCGCGTACCTTTTAGAAAATAAAGTCAGTTATATGGCATAATTCGGCGCGTGCCTTGATGCACCAGCTGTCATGTCACTGGACAGACTGCAGCTTAGCGCGTGCTCAGACACGCCGACAGCTGTGTCAATGAGTAGGCGACTGACCTAGTCAAGCTCCTAGGACCTGGCTAGTAACTTGTCATCATGCTGTCGATGTCTCGATCCGGGCATGGGGGCTATCAGAAGAAACTTCGTCGTGCAAGTTACATTCTGTCTCTTGACATGCCTCGGGATCGCCGCCGACTGTTGCCCCTCGGCCAAACTCCGATGCGGTTACTCTATCAAGCTTACTAAATAGTGACAACTCGGAAGTAATGGTAGCCTTACCTATGATAGTACCAGTGTTTGGTAGTGTCTCAACCGAGTTCCGGTGCAAGACACCACTAAGCTTGCTTCATAGCAATAGCTTGGTGGCGGTTCGTGCCCTAGCAATGCCAAAATCCGTAATTGTATAATTTGTCCCCTGACATTTATCTTTAACATTTGTTATTTGATTCGAGAAAATAGTTATTTTTTTCTTCTAAATCGACTTCACTTTTCATTGCCACGTACCCCAAGCACTCCCTTCTGATTCTACACTTGCTGATTTTTTCCCTACCTCAAATCGTCACCCCTTTAACTATTATAGCCTTCCAATGGACAACAAACCACAATCGAGTTATCTATGAAGCTTCATTTTTTTCCAGCTGACTCAAACTTAGATCGGTACAAGTGATTCTTACTGTTCAAGTTGCACTTGGTATTTTGTAAAACCCCTTTTAAATTTAGTTATTAGCCAATGCATCCAATCAAAAGACAATCTTATAGTCTGGAAGTGATTTGATGTTGTTGGTTATCATATAACTATTGTAAGTTGTGTTAAGAAATTGAATTCCACTAAGAAAAGATTTTGGGTTAGTCATAATATGAAATCCACACAAGCAATATTAATTGTTGGGCTAAGGAAGAAGCCCGCCATTGATGTGGTTGGTCGCAAGAGTAATTGACCAAATAATAATATAAGAGGGTAAAATATCCTACTTCATTTCTATACAAGTTTGGACGAGCGCCACTGCCGAATTGTCTTTTCATAGCAAATTCGGTCAGCATCTTAACGCTATGCTCAGTTTGTGAGCTTATCCTAGCAGAGTTCCCCAAGCCGAGCTTCAGAGTCAGAAGATTATGTACATGATTAGTCTCATCTGTCGCTCACATACTTGGACTCAAACATCAATGATGCGATGGCCTAGCTACCAACCACATCTTAGGAGCATTATTTGGTCAGTCGCCTACTAGATGACATAGCAATTGGCACGTCCTCACACACGCCGAATTGTGCTATAAAAGGGGGACAGACCGTCTCCCTCACAGGTATGCCATTCTCACTCTATCTCTCTTCTTACTTTCTCTCTCTAAGAACCACAACCAAGAACCGTTCTCTTGCTATCTCTTCTTTCATCTTTTTCGATCACTAACTCGGCCATCAGAGAGTTGTCCCTGGAATAACTTTGAGAGATTTTTCTTACTTTTTTTAACTTGCATGCTCGGTCAAAAGCATCATGCCACCGGGAATGCTTGTGACCATCACTTTGTTTGCGTTCAATTTTCTCCCATCATACAATCCCACAATTGGCGTTGTCCATGGGAAATCAACTCAAAACACAGTAAAGTTGGTTTCGATGGCATCTAAAAGTTCTAACAGCTATAGAGGCAGTCAGGAAGGTCAAGGGGAGTACCCTCTCGTGCCGAGAACATCGGGCAAGTGGGGAACAAAGCTATTGGCCGATGCTCAAAGGGCGGCCATGGGACATGTAGTGTTTGGCAATTTATTTTGGGTTTGGGCTTTTTTGGGCTAGCCTATTATGGTATAATATGATTTATATGTTATTTGTTATATTGGCCTTTGTGAGCTAGGCCCATTATTTGTTTTTTGGTCAAATAGTGCTTGGATTAATTGTTTGGGCCATTGGAGATAGGCATACTAGTGTTAGTGTGTGAGTGTGATACACCATAGTAAATCCTATAAGACTTCCCAAGCACACTTCCTCCCTCAAATCAGCCGACTTTCTCTCTCTCTCTCTCCCTCATTTTTCTTTTTCTTTCTTTCTTTCTTTGTTTCCTTCACTGTCAACATGAACACCCAAAGGAGCTCCGGCCAAGAACTCTATTTCCGGCCACTTTCCGGCTACCTTCGACCTTCGGCCTTCGCCCAAAGAACGAAAGTTGATCACCTCTTTAAGCTCTTCGATTCCAACTGATTGAAATTCCGATAGGGCTCCATTTGGATCTCTATTTTCTCAAAATTCGTCATTATTCAAGAGGTAGTTTAATATTATATTAATGCCCTATTATCTTTATTATTATGATTTTGGAATGTGTTTAGTTGTTAGAATAACATTTTGTGAATATTTTGTTATCATGAAAACCTAGAAAATTATATTTTTAGGTGAATAATAACGTAGCATTAATAACGCGTGCCACATGTTTGATGAAATGCTTGTGAGAATATCGGATTAATTGCGGAATAACGACTTTATATGTTTATGTGATTAATTCGATTGTGTTAGTTGTTTGGTAGAAAACTATGCCATAATTAATATGTTAGGACGTTAGAGATTTTTTCGTGATTCGGTAGTTATCTAATTTGTTGAAGTTGAATATTGAGATATTGTAAACTTTAATTGTTATTGTTCATTTTATATATATTATGCTTTGCGCATTGAATTATTGATTATGACATTTAGCATGACCATATCATATCATCATTGTGACCTTGTCGGCGTTTGCATGATATTGGGTTGGATACATTGATGGATGGTACTCCCCTAGGGAGGGGTACTAAGGTTAAAAATTCCGGATGTAGGTGTGGTTATGAGAAAAAGGACGGATGTCTCCCTTATAAACATTCACTCGAATCTATACTCGACTAGCTCCCGGGGATTGGTTTTATCTATGCTCCTTGTGTGGGTAGCCCATAGTCCGGTGTTGAGAGTGTGTGTGGATTAGGATGGGCATTGTTGCATTTAAGCCGTTTGATTGGTTTCATTGCCTTGGTGGCATCATCATTGCACCTCATTTCATTTTCATGATTTTGGAGATAGTATGACATTTTTACAATGTTATTCTACTAAGCCATCATGCTTAATCAAATAAAATAAAATCACTTTCAGGTGAAAAGGATAAGGG
>BRYE01000001.1:13437957-13440457 GCA_030159115.1 Actinidia arguta var. hypoleuca
AACGGAACGGCACGTATTTCACCAATTTGTTCCTTATTTTCTTTTTTTTTTTCTTCTTGTTTAACCCTAATAAGTAATAAACATGATTATGTAAAATTAATTAAGCCAAAAATAAAGTGGAACCACTCTAGTCTAAATCTAGGTTAAGTTAAAGACAATGGTTAGGTAAATTCCTTAATTTTCTTAACTAATTAATAATGCGCCCATTGTTAATTGGATATATATATAAATTCTCATATTTATGTTGCATTCCTGAAGAATTTATTCTCATAATGAATTTATGGCTTCATTTTTTAATTTGTCAACACTGAACTTGAGGGGTTTTAAAATTTAGGTACAATAGTGTTTGTACCATATTTGGCAGTCACTAGGGAGAAGACATGGGCGCTAGGAGTTGACCAACTATTAGGTCAAACCAAGTCAACAAGGAAGTCAAACGAATAAAAGATTAAGATGGGTTGTTGCATAGAGTGGATCTGATCACCCATGTACGGAATCAAGTCTGAATCCTAAGCCCTTCCTAGAATTAACAAGATTGTCTTAAGACGATCATGGTCATTCACTATGCCAGTATGTGATTAAAGTCTGGAATTAGCTTCAGGCCCTAGAATGTAAGAGTAGTTGCAAGAAGGGACAAGTGACATTCAATGAGATTGAGAATGTTTACTAAAGTTTATGGGAGTTTATCCACTACTTTTAAAGTCTCTTCTACGTCTTAAAAAGGAGAGTGATTGTAGAAGCTTCCAAGATCATGGGACATTTGAAAGGCAAAACTAGTGGCGGGTTATCAGGCAAAGACGAACTAGATTGCATTAGAGGACATGCGTCACTCATCCAAGGCCTCTAGAGGTTATAAGAGTTTAGTTTTAGTTTGTCCATGTATGCACAATAAGGGATCATGGTTTTATGTCTAGAGATCACAGGACACGTGTCAAATGGATTAAGATCCTCACATGGATAGATCTAGGGGGCATAGAAGGGGCGGTCGCACCCCCCATAATTTTTAAATTTCCACTAGCTATACTAAAAAAAATGTAATATAATCTTGAAAGAATAAGGCTCACCCCCCCAAATATTTGTCAAAGCTCAAAAGATTCGCACCCCCAAAATTCTTGAACTATCTAAAATATTAGTAAAATAGTTTTACACAAATAAAATTGTATTATAGGTAGAGACTATGGTAAAAATAAAAATATCAAAATTTTTAGTGGTCAACATGTAAACCTTTAAATTTTTTTCAAAAAACACAAAAAGAAAATGGATGTATGTCATTTACTGTAAAAACCCTAACTAAGAGGCAAGAGATAGAAAGAGAAAGAGAAGAAGAAAATAGAGTGGCCTTCATGGAAGCTTCGTCCGTGGTCAAGAGATAAGTGAAAGATTATTCCTCTCTTCTGTTCCTCAATCTTATAGTCTTATTCCAATAAGGTGCTTGTATCCAAACTAATCCATTTGTGATAGAAAGATGTTTGATTTATACTTGTGAAACCTTTGTTATTTTACAAATATATTGTCATAGTTTTGAGAATTGAAGTGTTATTCGGTTTTTTTATTATTGTTGATATTGTATTAAATTTAATTTCAGTTAAGTTGATCATGATGAATGAAATAATTGATTCCTTCTTTAAATTTAGAACTTTTTAAAAAATTGAAGGGTTGTACAATTGATAAATTTTCAATACAAAATATTGATACTTCAACTCATCCAGAACAACCTCCTTTAAAATTCCAAGAGTCGAAACTGAACAAGTTAATACATTTTCTTTAGTAAGTGACGAAGGGTTATGAAAATAAATATGAACTTACCTGATGAAAATTCATATTGTACTTTAAGTTTTATTATAAAATATTTAGTTTCCGATTATATTTATTTAGCCCTTCGAAAGTAGGAATCTTGAATCCATCCATGATACCCAGCTACCATTCCATGACCAAACCATTGAGCTTTTCAAGTATAAATACTAATTCCAAAAATCTTAGGAATGACTCTTGCCACAAAACTCAACACATGACTTCAAATGCAGTCAAGCTATCTTTCATTATGTCTGAGTCCCAGCGACTCTATAACTTCATGTATTTTAATCCTAGTTTTAGATTTCTAGTGTATTGCTTACTTTTAAATGCAACGTCTTTCAATTTTCATCCAATTTTGTTTAATGCCATTTACTTTTACTTAATTTTTTTTATTCGAGATGGCTAAAAAACTAGATAAAGAATCATCTAGTTTTTTAGGCATTAATTAGTAAAAATTTATTTATAGCTTCTCAATTTACTAAAACTTTTAGGCTGAATGGATCATGAAAAAGCAAGCTAAAATTTATTCGCCTAACCAAAAAAACTGGCCAAATGAGCTAAAAGAAAACTGTACTTGTTTAGCCAAAATATCTATCTATAATATAAGGCACAAATATTTTTAAATCTTTCAAACTATCTCCCACTATCTACAGTTGGAATCCATTTGAGTTAATATAATAGTTGAGATTTTACCTTGTTACCCCAA
>BRYE01000001.1:13497957-13502957 GCA_030159115.1 Actinidia arguta var. hypoleuca
CTAAAACATGAGCTTGAGATGTCCTAATGCAAGCACGAGATTATTTGACAACCTGCTCAAGTACGAGCTTGAGATGTCCTAAAGCAAGTGCGAGACTTTTCACTGACCTGTTCAAGCATGAACTTGAGATATCCTATATATTTACAAAGCAAGCCTGAAGAAAAGCAACATTTACGCTGTGGCATGAAAATAGTAGATTTTCGCTAAGGCATGTGTAAAGCTTGCTCATCGAGCTTCCTGAGCACCGAGCTCAGGAGTATTGAAATCATTCACGAGACAAGTCTAAACAAAAGCAATCTATACGCTATGACATGCAAACAATAGATTTTTGCTAAGGCATGTGCACAACTTGATCTTCGAGCCACTTAAGCACCCTAGCTCAGAACTATCCTAAACATTTACATGGCAATGCATAATGAAAGTAGATATATGCAAAGGCATTTGCGAGCTATTTGAGAACCAAGCTTAGGGTGTCCTAAAGCATTCAGCAGAAGCAAGGCAAAAAGATGCTAAGGCAAAAGTAAAAGTAGACAGAGATGGGAAAAGAAAAGGTTGAATTTATATAAACTCTTTAAACATTATTCAGCAAAAATATTTACAAAGTTCAAAAAAGGATCAGCCCCTTTTCAACTTCTATAGCTTAAGCTGCTTCCACCTCAGCCTCTGGATCCTTTCTTATCTCGGCATCTTCCACTTCATCCCCGCTATCAGCATCATCTTTATTCTCCTCCATAGGACGGTTGGCATATTCCTCCTCATCAAAGCCTCGGCGGAGGATAGGTGAATACGATTCAGGCGGGGTTAGAAGAATCACTAGAGGCTTCACTACTATCCATGCAAGATGTTTTGGGTGCATTCCAAGATCCTTCAGACATGTGAACCAGCCCTTATGAAAGGAATTAGCTTTCTTTTAGGCCACCTCAAGGGTGTAGAATAGCTCAGCCCTATTCCAGAGGCGGTCAAAGACCCACTTGTAAATAGAGCCTTGGGCCACCTTTTGGAGCTTAGCCATATCCCCATTCTTCTTGTCTAGCTTGGCATGGGTAGTGGCAACTTCCATGATTGAAACAATAGCAACCATGGCGGAAGGGGCACGCTCCTCGGCTAAAGATGCTCGCTCAGCGATGAGGTCCTCATCTTTCTTCTTTAGATCACCCTCTAAGGTGTTGGCTCCTCTAGGCCCTCATCAACTTGTCAGAGCGCTTCTTTTGGCATTGAAGATTTACCATTAACCTCTAGAGGGCCATCAAATGATAAAGATGTTCAATACAAAAAATACTAAGTGTCCAAGATTACAGAAAGTAGTCAATTATCTGAGCTTGGATACTTACATGGACGCTTTGCATGATTTTAAGATTGCATGCCATCATTTTATCTTCCACGCACAGATTTGCCATATCCCGAGGTAACATCACAGCCTATGGTAAAGCTATGTAGGTGTCATGCTCCCGAGATGTATCTACAGTAGTGACACTCCATCCAAGCTCTCTGAATGAGAGATTTGGAGTCCAGAGCTCGAGGACTGAGACGTGAATTAATGGTGAGGTAATGGCCGAGCTGGCTCCCATCCTATGTTGCCTTTTGCGGGAGGTGCCCACATCATCCTTCCCCTTGTCAAAATATTTAAGGGGACGTGGGAAAGAGTGCGAGTTCGACGCCACTAGAGTAGCAACAAGAGTAGGAGCAAGAGCTTTGCATTTTTTTTATACTAGTTCTTCAGGATCCTGGACCTTCATGAGTTTTGGAGGCATCTCTACCTTTGAGTTCGAAACTACTCATTCTCCACCAATGGAGTGCTCTACCTTGTTGTCTCTAAAAGCTTGGGGGATTGGGGGCACTTCGGGTATAACGGAGTTACTAGTACCACCTTTTGGACTCTACTAGTATAATGGGGTACCGATACCTCCTTATAGGCTCTACCTGTACAAAAATATACTAATCTTGGGGTACTGGTGTTGGGAACAGTATTGTATCGATACCAGGTTGGTACCAGTACACTTGCTGATTTTTACAACACTTTTGCATCTCTTTACTCTTCTTTCGTCTCTCTTGGCTCAAGACTTCTTTAAACAATCTCTTAAAATCGTAAATGTCATCACTCTTTTTTGAATTACGTGCAACCCATCGTTCAATGAATTTTCATCGATAATCATCAAAACAAACACTTTGCACATAATATCATGATTAAACGACAAGTTAGACAATTAAATTAACCAATTGAGAGATTTAAAACTATCAAATGTATACAAAATATGATATAATCAAAAGGGGAGGGAGAGAAGAGGAAGAGTTTGGTAGGGTGTGACTACATCTCTATGTTTGTCTCATCCTATCACTCACAATAGTAATTAAATATCAAACTATGGTTTCTTGAGGAGGTATGGCATTTAAAAAAAAGTACACCCAATTTTGTCCCCATTAATTAGATCTGAAATGTAGATACGCAGAATAGTTATAGACTTAAAAAATTCACTGACTCGATTATACCTTCTTCAACTGGTTCCTTAACCTCGTCAACTTCCTATTCAACTGTCACAACCCAACCAAAAACACGTTTATGGGCCTACCCACGACATATGGGTCATAATTGGCCAATGAGATTACTCACTAAGGCCTACCGATTAACTAGTTTAGGGATTTTTTGTCATAAAGAACATGGTCGAATATAATAAGATTCAGTGGAAGCGTAAATAAACTAACCAGAGCTGAAGTGCAAGAAAGTTTTATTTTATAAACACAAATTATGTATAACTACAATTTTAGCCACAAGTTCGGCCTAATTGTTTATAAGATACTACTACTTTAAACTATCAGAATTGTGATGCTATTAAATACTTGGGAATGATAAAACAAGCCAAATCACTTCTATCAATCACGCTCCGCTCCCCAACCTTGATTCCCTGAAATGTTATGTACAACGTCTTAAGCACTAGGCTGATGTGAGTCAATATATGTCAAACTTACTAGTGTTTATAAAATTATAAGTCAACTAATTTATTTTAACATGAAATAGCTTTTTACAAATATCGGCTCATCTAGGCTGATCCTTTTATCACAACTATTGGCTCGTATAGGCCAATTTACCTTGATTTCATATCAAAAATCATTATATAAACACAAAATATTCAATGGTCACCAGTGATTAGGGAGCCATACTAATATATATATATATATATATATATATATATATATATATGGCGTGACATCACCAATGATCATCTTGCTATGATTCCACCCTTATTACATTGCCTTGTTATATTCTTTTCCCCAACAGTCGGGGCACCGTTTGAACTATGTGTCACTAAAATTATTTTCCTTATAAATCATGGCATATTGAAAATAAAGTATGCTAACATATCATCATATGGAAAAATAACAAGGTCAACTTTTTAATAAATCAAACAGTGCATGCCTCAATTGTAAAAACTCAAGTAAGTAAGACTTATGCAAGACTAACCGAGAGCGTGTCTCAAAACATTCCTATGCATGTGAGCTAAGGTTCCTTGAATCCCGGTTCTACATTAGAGCCCCAAAGTTTAATTTTTTCACATCCATTATTTGTTCAATTTAATCATTGTTTGACTAAAGTTTTTTAAATGGTTTTGGTAGGTAAAACAGAGCGTAAAGAATATACAAAGGTGTGGGAATGTAAGATGGAATTGACTGAAATTCAAAGTGTTAAGGTTTTCAAGCCTTAACCGGTTCAGTCTGCAGTTTGATCGGTTCAACTTGTAGTTCAACCAGTTCATGGGAAATAGAAGCTAAAATTTCCATTCTCAACCAATCCAGACAAATGTTCAACCGGTTCAGATAAGGTTCAATTAGTCCAGAGGAAAGTTCGACCGATCCAACCAAGGGTTTAATCAGTTCAGGAGAAAAAGAGTCTAATTGGTTATTTGGATTAGAATTTTAGGCCTATTTTGGGTAATTTAATGTTATAATTTGAAAATACATACTGGACCAAAGTTATAGAACATTTAAATATCTATTCAATGCAACTTGAATCAAATCAAACACACATTATATGAAAGAGTTATGGTTAAAATACGAGTCATTGTTTCATGAATGAAAATAGGGTATCGACATATCTATATTTTGGTCCTAGAAATGTGTGCAAATGATGTATTTTTGGGATATTTTGAAGTTTTAATTATGCTAGACATAATATTCAATAATAAGTCTCAAAGTGGAAGAAAGTACCATAGAAAAGGGAGAGAAATTGGATTTTATCTTTTACTATTCTCTTTCTCTGAACCTCTCTCTCTTACGGTTTCTTATGGAATTAATGAGGTTTAACATTTTATTTCAACGTTGGAGCTTTTTACTTGTTAAGCTTCCACTTGTCACATGTGGCTCCTAGTCCCACATGATGCCACTTTCCAACCATGCACACACCCTCACATGCATGGTGATACATCTCACCACGTGTCTCCTATACACACACCTATATGTCCGCCACACATCTACCATGCATGCGCACATGTGTCCCTCATGCACACACCTATGTATCCGCCACACATCTAGCATGCCTACACCCACGTGTCCACCATGCACCTCCTATGTGTCCATCATGCATGCACATGCACGCATCCCTATGTGTCTACTACGGAGCGCATTGTCGTGCCATGTGTTACACCTTATTGTGGAGTAATACAGATACATAAGATTTCATAGCAGAAAAATATTGTCTCTTTAAAATAAAATTAACTCAATCACTAATTTGATACTTGATTCGTGGGTCGGGATCTCACATCAACCTCTTCCCCACCCTCTGTTGCAGCTATGGCAGCAGCAAGCACACTGCCTAAAAATTGAAGTAAACTGGAATTGCTGGTAGTGTTTGAGCTTGTTTCTTCCTCCTGTTTTCACTCTTTTGTCCGAGCTTGGAACTCTGCATTGAAGCTTACAAAATAGATCAACCGAGACATGTTCGTTAGACTCAAAAATAGGTTTAAACATATTCAAAATTTATACAAGTCTAGTAAAGTGATTCATGTTTG
>BRYE01000001.1:13705457-13710457 GCA_030159115.1 Actinidia arguta var. hypoleuca
CTTTTATAAAGAAAGCTTTTATAAAGTTTTTTGTATTGTAGTGTCGGCGGAATAATTCTGCCTTTTGTTTTATGCGTCGGCAGATTCTTTACTGCCATTTTTCTTTTCTTTCTTTTCTTCTTTTTGTAAAGAAAGCAATCAAATGCTCGATAGGGCCTAATGAGCACCCGGTTTGATTCCTTTCTAAAACTATATAAGGGAGTCCCTCCCCATATGTGAGGACACACTAGAACTAAGCTTGCACTTCTCTCTCTCTCTCTCTCTCTCTCTGATCTCCTCTTGTAAAATTTTCAAGTTGAAGCTTCCGCCCTAAATTCGTATCAGAGCCATTGTTGGATCCAGTAAGATGATAGTCGGCTAACGCCTTCTGTTAGCCATAACAAGTACCACTCTGAGTTATTATGTACATATGTATGTTTGTGTTTATTTACATAGGTTCATAAAAATCATACATATGTGATCCCCTATGATGGTTTCACAGTATTAAATTCTTCAGTCTTTTTGAAGCTTAAGAAAGATTATTACAGTTAAAATTAATCAGTGAGTATGTCAGTTTGTCTGATATGTGAGCTGGGTGATAGCTGGGTGACCCTTATGCCGTGTTTGTCGAGGATTGTGTTGAGGCCTGTGAGGTCCATTTAAGCTGTCCATTTAAGCTCATGAACAGATCGCAACTACACATGATTAATTTTAGGAATCTTTATTGATTCGCAAATAATCCAGTTATCTCATCTTGTAAGAAAGAATGAAGAAGAATTAATACTGTAAATCTACAAGGTCATATTAGTATGATTAATTAATTAAAAAAAAAGAAAACTCAGAGAAACCTGTTGGCTAACAGATTTTATAAGAAATTTATGGCCGATAATATATCTGCTTCTGTATCTAGTTCTTTATCTGTTTCTGATATTCAGAATGTTAGTAATGTTGTATCAGTTAAAAATACTGATCTAATTGAATATGAAAACATTAAAGAACAATTAAATAAATGGACTATTCCTGCTGTCCAACCAAGTACTATATATAGGAAATGTATATTTGAATTAAAAAGCAATATGGCTGTTAAGACCATGGAACAGACCTTAAGTGTAGGCCCTGATAATGAAAGCATAAATTTGATTAAACCTCCTGATATTATTAGATATCGAGGAAAATATAAATTCATGCATATTGGTCTTGTCCAAATTGCTTTCAAACCTTTAACTTTATTAGGTTTAAATGCTTGTATTCAAGCAACTTTACGAGATGCCAGATGTCTCAGTTGGATTCCATCCATAATGGGTGCTGTCGAGACCAGTCTAAGTCATGGTCCAGTCTATTTTAATGTTTATCCTAATTTAACTTTATCTTTAACAAATAGGCATATTTGTGAATCTGTTCAGTTAAAATTATTAACTAAAGGTTATGATTTCTTGCCTGGAGCAGAAACTGTAGCGGTTATTTATCGTGTATATTTTAAGTTAATGAATATATTAACTCCTAATATAAAGCAAGTAGGTAATCAACTTGGTTATACTACTCTTATAGAATCAAATATGTTAAACACATCTTTTACTGCAACTAATAAGTTAATAAGATGGGAAAATATTGACTTTCCAGAAAGATGGACTATACAGAGGGCTATTTCTTCTAAACCTATTATTCATAGGGATATAGAATCTATAGTTGAGAATATAGATGGACAATTTTTATTTATTTTCAGGAAAAATTTACCCAAATTAAATAGAAGTTATTCTATACATACTTCTGAATTACCATATAAGGTTTCTGTCCCTAGTTCTAGTGCTAAACCTTCTTCGGTTAGCAATTTATCTGATAATGATAATATTGATGATAATATATCTTTGGAAGGTATCAGGATATCTCCTAATAAGATACCACATGGTGTTTATAAGGAGCGGAATATTCCTTCTGCTAGTGAATTAAATTTTCAATTATGATTGAAGAAATATTTTCTATAGATGGTGAATACTATCATGTATTAGAAAAATTATGTAGAGAAATTCTTGCATTACCTAAGTATGAAGGTTTTGTAAGGATGTATAGAAAGTTTGATAAAATTTTTATCAAAGAAATGAAATCTGAATATTATCTATATTTGAAAAAAAAAAAAAAGATTATACCTTTTCCAGAATGGTTTATAAAGAAGCATTATAGTCAATATCATTTTGATTTTCTAGAACAAAATGGTTATACCAATGATAATATTAATAGTGTTTGTGTATTAACAGACTTTGAAAAAGAATGGCAAGTAATTGGGGGAAGAACAGTAAAATCTATCCACCCTCCTTGTTCGACAATTACCATAAAATTTGGTAGTGATAGTAATAATGAAGGTAATATTAACCTTGAAGCTATTGCTTTCATGATTCCTGTTGGGAGCCAAGAAAGACTATTAAAACAAAACAATTGGGCTAACTTGTCCTTACCTACTATAGGCAATCAATTAACAAGGATTGAGGAAAAGATTATATCTATAGATGATAAAGTAAAAATTATTCCTCAGAAAGAGGAAGATATAAAAAAGAAAACAGTTAATAAACTGGAACCTGTCTGTATTAAACCTCCTATAAAGGTGGATCAGGTAAATTTAAAAGATAACAAAAAATATAATGAATTCTTAAGAGAATTACAAAATAAGCTTCAGGGTCTTCAAATTAATATGTTAAGGTTTGATCCTAAAGATATTAAACAAGTTGAAGATGTAGAAAAAATGTTTTTAGATCTTCAAAAAAGTAATTCTTTAGAAAACAATAAAATTCATTATAGACCTCGTCTTAAGAACAGCATAGCAGGGTCTGGTAGACATTATTATCCGAGGCCTACTCAAGATGTATTATTTGAGGAAGGTGTTCAACAGCCTATGAAATTCTATTCAGGCAGTGATATTTACTGCTGGGAAATCGATGGTATGTTTGAATTTCATATATTCAATACCATTCGTGAAATGACTATTTATGCTACTGCATGTAAAAATAATGAAAATGATGATAAAAAATTTGTTATTCTGATTATATCAGGTTTTACAGGAACTTTAAGAGGTTGGTGGGATAATTATTTAACCACTGATCAGAAGAATGAAATTCTTAATGCTGTAAAAACTGAGCAGGATCAACAGGGTCAACCTATTCAAGTTACTGATGTTGTTTATACTTTAATACAGACTATAATATATCATTTTATAGGGTCTGTAGTTAATAATGATGACAATCAGAGATATTTACTCCAAAATCTAAAGTGCTTATCCCTAGCACATTTTAGATGGTATAATGATGTTTTCTTAGCCAAAGTATTTATGAGGCATGATGCTAATTTCATATATTGGAAAAGTAAATATATTGATGGATTACCCAATCTATTTGCTGACAGGGTAAGGAGTCATTTATGGGGAAGTAGTGGTACAATTGACTACGATGAGTATACTTATGGTCAATTAAAAGTAGATAAAGAAAATGACCCAGAAGTTATACATTGTTGTTTGATTTAGTTTTGAAATTAATTTTGTTGAATGTATTTTCAAAAAATTTATTGGAGAACAAAAATATTCGTTGTTTTTGTAAATTATTTATTTTTTATCTAAAATAATATTTGAAAATTTGAAAACATCTTTTTAATATTTTCTAAAAAAAATTATATTTTGTGATATTTTGAAAAAATAACTTTTAAAAATCATCCACCTAACAATTTCTTTTGTAAAACTAAACAAATCTTCAAAATAAACGAAAACTTACAATTTATTTCTTACTCATGAACAAAGATTCACAATACGAAAAGAATATGGATGGAAGGATGGATCCGCTTCATAGTGGAGAAAAAATCAAGTAAGGCGGACACATGATACCATTCGGTGGTCACACAGTCATGTGTCATTTTCGAAACCAGATATTGACCCTATTAAAAATTGTAAATGCCTAATTCATCGCCGCCCATGGGGCATTACAATATAATGTCATAAAGTTATCACCTCTAAAAGTCACAACAAATTTCATGTCAAAGGAATCTAAACAAGAAAGAACCATATGGGTCATTTTCTCACAATATTTGAACCCGCAATTTTTTTCTCTACACCAATCAAGCAAAATTAAGAATTTTAGAAGTTTATGTGCATCCAACATTTGCCCAATAATATTTTTGGCACACCCTCCAACTTCCCCCACACTGAACACTGCTGTTCACCGTCGTCTCCAACACCTCCCTTGATACTACCACCCAATGCTACCACCTACCCCTCTCCTTGCCAACATCAAGAGCCTCCACTACCACCTTTCCCCTTCAAATTCACAGATACGTCGAGAGAGCATGACAAAGTGACAGTGTGCAACAACAATGCAAAGGAAGGACAAGTAAGGTCTACCGTGGCAAAGACATGTGATGGTTGTGGGCGGATATTGTTGCCGAAAGTAAGCGTGTGGGTAGGTGTGGAAAGAGATGATTTCATGTTCTTGTGTTCATTGGTAATTTTTATTAGGGTCAAAATCATTATATAATATTAAAATACGTCAAGAGAGAAGTATTTTGTGTTTAAATAGAATCACCTGCTAGATTTGGTAATTATTAAGTGATCTTTCAAGCCAAGAAAAAGCCAAACAAAAACTTGTAAGCACATCTGATACGAATCCCACTAAAAGAACGAGACCCGATACAATAAGGAACCCAAGATCGTTCTATGATCAGATTTGAATGAGAGACCTCGACCCGTTGTTTACGACAAACAAGAACCTTGGTGTATATATATAACCTTCAACCCGTTGTTTGATGCGAAACAAGAACCTCGGTATAAGGAAGACGCCACAAACGGTGTTGGAAACCAGTTTGATAAGTCGTTGGTGAACGCCACGGAAAACTCGATAAGTTCGAATAGTTCTTCAAAGAACCGCAGAGAATTATTCTCACAATTTTACTGAATTCATAATCTCCTTCTTTTCATTGCTTAAACACCTATTTAAAAGGCTGGCCATTACAAGGAGACTTTCTAAAATGGTTAACCTAATTAAAGGCTA
>BRYE01000001.1:13732957-13735457 GCA_030159115.1 Actinidia arguta var. hypoleuca
ATTAGATTTTTGTCTCTTTATTTGGAGTGCGTAGCGTTAAAGTGTTCTGTCTGGCTAGTATGATTAGAGGCAAGCGTATAGGCTGTAAACTCCCTGAATGTTTGTTGTTGAAAAATCAAGAAATCATTTGGAAGTTCACACTATATGTATTAGAATTTGTTTTCATTCCTGCATTGCCCAGCAATGATAATCATGTTTATATTTATTCATTCATATTTGGGAACTAATATTATTTTCCAGATAATGTCCTCCTTTAATGTGTAATTTCACTTTGTAAGAAAAAATGCAAAAGAGAAACTATGAAAAATACAGTTGAGAAGATTTTGGAGCAGATCGCGAGATCGCCACTCTCTCTCCTTGACAAACTCGTCAAGATCTCATTCGCGAAATTTGCACGCAGGTGGAAATCCTCGATTCGACGTTCTTGTCGATCAAGAAGCTGCCAAGCACACAATTCACCTTATCTCCGAACTTGCGAAGAACGGTGACACAAAGCCTTGATTGTTTAATTTTAATCGAATCTTTCTTTTCTTCTAAATTGAGAAGTTAATTTGATTTGTGTGTATGTGGTTTTGAGTTTTGGTAATTCTTGAACCCTTCGTGGCTGAGGGCTTTGATCTTTGATGATTATAATTTCTGTGTTTCCAATTTTAGTCGAGTATTGTTAAATGTATCTTTAATTCTGTATGAATAATTTGGTTTGTCTGCACGTGGTTTTGGTTTTTAGTAATCTTGAGTTTCTTCTTGGCCGAGGGTGTTGATCTTTGATGGTTTGTGTTCGTTTTTTTAAAATTTTAGTTGAGTCCATTATTTATTTATTATATATGCCTACGATATTGATGTTGAGTTTTCGTAATTCTTGAGTTACTTGAGGACTTGGGGCTTTGATCTTTGATGATTTGTGTGTTTGCAGAGGAAATTGTGGATTTAATTGTAGATAGCCAGCACTGGTGAGGCATCTTCAGGCTCCGCCACCCTTGAGAGAAGGCCAGAGCAGTTCCCTGAAATTGCAATCAGAAAGTGAAATTTTCTCAAGAAAGCAAAAAACCCCACTAGTGGAAAAGTGGAAATTCACGTGGGTGGAAGTGCAAAATTAGGCACCCAAATTCACCAATTACCGTTCGCCACGTAACATAATCTCTTCAGCCATGTATGTGGCACAAGCCTAAGTTAGTCGAATGCAATTTTTATTCACTAATGCAAATATGCAATTCACTTTATATCAAGCACGCGCACCCGCCTCTGCTTTGAAACCTCTCTCCCTCTCCCTCTCCCTCTCCCTCTCTCTCTAGCGTATGCAACCACAATACCGCCTGTACGCATTCACTGTGGAAGAAGGGTCTTTCATGGATCTTATTTGCCCTAATTCTTCGTATGTATGTAAATCTTTATCTCTTAGTCAACCACTGTGTCTTACTTTCTTCTTCTTTAATTTTGATTTGAACAATTTTGTCCATTACTTTATTTTTTCCAGATTTATTGCAAGATTCGGTTTATTGTTCAGTTTGGTCGCTCAGTAAAAATGTTTTTGAGGAAAAAGATGGAGTTCTCGAATCTTGCGGTTTTTCTTTAGAAGTAATCTTTTGTTTCTTTTTTTCCATTGATTTTCTCAGCTATCAAACAGAGTTATTGTTCAGTTTTCTTGCTCAGAAAACAGGGTTTTAACGAAAAAAAAATGGATTTCTTGAATCTTGATGTTTTTCTTTAGAGTAATTTTGTTTCTCTTTTTTCATTGATTTTCTCGGCAATCGAACAAAGTTATTATTCAGTTTGATTTTTCAGAAACACACTTCCTATTTCTTTCCAATCTTTCTCTTATTGTCTTCTACTTTAATTTTACTTTCAACAATTCTCGCTATTCAGTTTGGTTCCTCAGAAACACTGCTTTATGAAGTGATGAGAGTTCTTGAATCTTGTTTTTTTTTTCTTTTGTGTCTTTCTTTTACTCCTCTTTCATTGATTTTCTTAGCAAAACAGAGTTTAGGGAAAAGAAGCAAGTTCTTGAATCCTACGTTGTTCTTCGGTTAATTTTTTTTACTAATCGTTCATTGATTTTCTTAGCAACCAAACAGAGTGAAGTTCAGACTGTTCAGTTTGGTTGCTCAGGAAAAGATGTGAGTTCTTGAATCTTGGGTTTGTTTTACTTTTCTTTCATTGATTTTCTCAGCAACCAAATAGAGGGTAAACAATTCTTCTGATATCTTAAGAAAATCTCGAAAAATAAGGAATTTGAATATGAAGACATGGGTTTTGTTGTTTTGGACTCGAAAAACCTTTGGTGTCACACAACATTGTCCCATTAGGGGCAAGCTTTGAATATGAAAACATGGGTTTTGTTCTTGAATCTTTGTTGTGTACACGTTTTTAAATTCGATATTGCATTGCTCTTCAATACGAAATTATTTGTAGTTATTTTCATATATTTTCAATTTAACAGTATTTACAGTGCTAGGTTTTGCAGTCAATACAATGACTTTGCTTATGATCATTGTTATTGGAT
>BRYE01000001.1:13742957-13745457 GCA_030159115.1 Actinidia arguta var. hypoleuca
TGCCTCTTGTTGAGATGTTGTTGGCTATTAATGTACTTGAGAGCTTCATGATCATTATTGAGAATAAAATCCTTTTAGGCAAGATAATAACTCCAATTCTTTATGGATTGCACTATTGCATAGAACTCCAAGTCATAACTTGACTCATTTAGCTTAGCTCCATTCGACTTTTCGCTAAAGAAGGTAATAGGCCGTCCCTTTTTGGCTTAGAACTCCCGAAGCACCACAATCAAGATCAAAAGTCTTGTCAAAATTAGGGAGTGCCAAAATAGGAGCCGCGATAAGCTTTTTCTTCAAAAACTTAAAGCTATCTTGGGTCCATTCAAAGGTCTTTTACTTGAGGCAATTAATAAGAGGAGTGGCTGCAACACTACTAAATTTGTGAATGAGAAGGTAGCAAACCGTGAAAACTACTCACTTCTTGAATACTAGAAGGCTTAGGCTATTCAACAATTCCCTTGACCTTGTCTTCATCCATTAGAACCACTCGAGAGGATACAACTTTGCCCAAGAACACCACTTGATCAATGCCAAAATTGCACTTCTTCAAGTTCCCATAGAACATCTCCCTTCTCAAAATATCAAAAACTTGCCGAAGATGAATCAAATCGTCCTCAAATTAAACTACCACATACACTCCCCAAAGCGGTTGCAACATTTGAGTCATCGGTCGCATGAAAGTGCTAGCAGCATTTGTAAGCCTGAAAGGCATCACAAGCCACTCAAAGAGAGCATGAGGCGTGGTGGGGACACCGGGTCCAGACCTCCTATTACCCGTGTTTATAGCCGCAGATCCAAGCAAACGTATCCAGTTTCATTATGGCTAGATAGTGGACTGCCCACTAGACCTGATGCATAGCCCATTGGGCTAACTTTATTTATTAGTACTTTAGTGGGACTTATTTTATTTGGATTATTTATTTTAGACTTATTTTATTTGGGCTTGGGTTTATTGGTTTTTGGGTGTATTGTATTTGGGCCCAATTATTTTAGTTACTTGCTTTAGGGTTAGGGTTTGTCTATTTAAGAGTGTTTTGTTATGAAGAAAAGACAGATTATGATTATGATTAAGAAAACAACGATTGTTTTTCTTCTCTCCAGTCTTTGATTCTAGCGGAAGCCAACCTTCCCCCTCCCCTTCTACATTCTGGTTACTTATTCCTATCTACTTTATAGTCTTTCAATTGCCGTCCGGCATCAAGGCGTCTTGAGGGCCGTTTTCCATTCATTTCCTAGACGTTTTCTAATTTGATGAGACCGACTCTGAAGATCAAGAAAAGATCCTTGGCCCGGTAAGACAATCCAACATTTCATCCAACCTTGGAATTGGAAACTGGTATTTGATAGTGATCTATTTAATAGCTCTACTATCAACACACATCCTACAAGAACTATCCTTCTTAGGAGTCAAAAGTGTCGGGACCGCACAAGGACTAAGGCTTGCACGTATGTACCCCTTGTTAAGGAGTTCCTCCACTTGGCTTTGAAGCCCTTCCCTCTCTTTTGGGACATCCGATATGCCGTTTTATTTGGAAGGGCTGCACCGGGCACCAAATCAATGCCATGTTGGATATCCAGCATCCAAGGCAATTCGGGAGGCAAATCGAGAGGAAAAACATTCACATATTGCAGCATAAGCCCCTCAACAATTGCTGGAACGTTAAAGGCAGCCATGTTCCCCACCGAAATCAACATTGGAATGCAATCGAACTCTCTACTCTCTTGAAAAAAGCCTTCAGAAGCAAGGAGTGTAGTTGAAGAGGCCTTAGTAGCCATCTTTTCCTTCATGGACATCAAGGTAAATTGTTGATCCTCCTTAAGGACCATGTAAGTATTCCTCTTGCCATCATGGATTGTCGCTCTATCATATTGCCATGATCTTCCAAGAAAAATATGGCAAGCATCCATTAGTACCATGTCACACCAAACATCATCAAAATACTCCTTCCAAATAGAAAAAGACACCAGACATCCCTTAGTCACCTTGATCTCATCTCCTTTCTTGACCCAAGAGAGGGAATAAAGATGTGGGTGATCCTCAGCCGTGAGGTGCAACTTATCAACTACCTCTTGGTAATGACATTCTCACAACTCCCACTATCAATGATCATATTTCAAACTCGACATTCAATATTGCAACTAGTGGTGTAGAAAATATTGGTGTGCAACCAATCTTCTTCACTATCTTGCTTAGACGCGATAAGTGTCTTCTTATTAATAAGTGTATGACCTTTTTCCTCCTCCATGTCACCCCAACTTCTTCTTTAATGGGCTGATGTAGGTGGGAATATCGTCTTCACAACTTTGCTCCACCATTTCCTCCATAAGAAGAGCCTTATTTCGATTCCCAGAAGCCTTCTTATATTCCGCCGATTTGTGTCCCGGTTCCCCACATTTGAAACACTTGACCCCTCCACTTTGGGATGAATTTCTACCTCTCGAAGGCTCGGTATACGGATGGTGTTGGCTTGGACCAGCAGGTTTAACACCCTTAGGTTGA
>BRYE01000001.1:13775457-13780457 GCA_030159115.1 Actinidia arguta var. hypoleuca
TTGGGTGTGAGTCCGATGCCTATGCACGTCGAACAATCACCAAATTATTTGGTCAATTATTCTGAAAATTGTGATCATCTGTCTTGTAGGTTTACAAATCCATTTAACCTCGATCTTTAACCTCGACTTCCGACTGACTTGATTGGAGAATCCCTTTAAAATTGGAATTGATGGGACAAAGCTATATTGATATTGTGAATTATCTGGGGTTCAGAAAAAGAAAGACTAGGGCCCGTGATTGAACTCCATTTGTTGTTTGAGTGGACTGTTATTAAGAGAAATGCCTAAGGAAGTTCACTTTCTTCTTACATGTCCTTTGTTTCTTCATTGCTTTTTTTCTTTGTTTTTTGTTTTTGTTTTCTTCTATCCCAAGGAAGTTCACTTTGTTACATATCCTTTGTTTCTTCATTTCTTCTTTCTTTCTTTTTCTTTGTTTTTGTTTTCTACTACATGCTTTTTTTCTTTGTTTTTTGTTTTTGTTTTTGAGGTCATAGATGTGTGGTTTTATAACTATTGCCACGGGTACTTACCTCATGAGAAGTATGAATCCTATTATTTCCTCGTGTTGTGAGTAATACCTTGAATCCAGTTTGGAACCAAAGATTTACTTACCTCGTGAGAAGTATGAATCCTATTATTTCCTCATGTTGTGAATAATACCTTGAATCCAGTTTGGAACCAAAGATTTGACTTTGCAATTGAGGACGGGTTACACGATTTACTACGACACTTTTAGTAAGGTAATCTTCTTTAATTAGTCCCTTCAACTTCTACTTCTTTAACCTCAAATTTGTGTTCTGTTGGGTCACTATTTGCTTAGCTCCAAACCGCATACTACTATAGTTATATTCATAGTTTTTTGTCCAGTTAATTAATGGATTGAAGAATGATTATTGAAAGGTAAAGAATGAAAAACAATAATTGTTGATTTAACTTTTGAATGTTTGAAATAATGCTTTTGGTGCTTAACACGGGTTTAGCCATCCCATTTGATACACCAAAAGAAGGGATTGAGTTCATACACAGACTGCAGTATGATTCTCGGAAAACGAAAAGTTCCAGGCCACCAGCAGGATTTTGTCTTTAAGATTCTAGCATGAAGTGGTATTAATCTTGAACTTTGCGTTTCTTAGGCTCCGTTTTGTATCAGTTTTTCGACTGACTTTTTTTAAGTTTATAAGTAAAAATTGGCTTTTTTGCTTTTTTGTTTTTGCTCTTTTGCTTATTTTTAACTAAAGTAAAGTCAAAAAAAATAAAAAAGCAAAAAAATCTTGGCTTTTTTAGTTTTTTTGGTAGCAAGCTTAAACAAAGCTTGGTTTTTAAGTATTATCAAATGTAGCCTTAGTTTTCTTTGAAGATGTTCAAACCTTTGATTTTTGCAGGTGATGCGAACCTCAAACGACATGCTTTGATACCCAACAAATAATATTAGAATATTTGCCCAAGAAAGCTAAAACTCAGATTTTTTTTTTTGATAGACAACTCTGACCCAATTTTTATAAATGAAACGCGGACTGAAGGTATAAAGTAACAAACCCCGACCCAATGAATATAATGGAATCATGAACCAAAGGTATAAATTTGAACGCCATAAGGAAGAATCCTTGATAAGTTCACAAGTTCTTTGAAGAACCAATAGAAGCAAACCTCACTTTTTTGTTTTTCATTCAGAATTGTCCTGTAGTACAAAGAGTGCATGTTATTTATAAAGTATAGCTGAAAAGGAAAAGAAAACTAAATTGATTCCAACATAGGAAAGTAGATAAAAAAAAGACTAAATAATAAAAATCTAAAATTAAGACTGATTTTGTAATCTGAAATTTGCAGCTCCTCCATGCCAGAAAAGGTTGAAATGGGTAGGGAAATCACACCTAAAGAAGGTCTAAGACAGGCAAGTCAATCAACCAATTAATTGGTATGGAATTAGAATTGGTATGGAATTGGAAAGTCAATCAGCCATTTAATCCTTCTAATTTTATGTCATTGCTAAGGAAATTGCGCCCCATTAGGCAAGATCAGACCCATCAATAGTTTGGATTAAATTTATTACACCTTCATCTTCCTCTGAGCCAAGCTTTGAATGCCCCGTTTTAGAATCGGCCCAAATCTCTTGAATCAACCCATGAAAAGTACTTCTTTGATCTAGCTCTAGTAATAGGCCCAGTAGCAACATGCAATGGATCCTTTAATGGTGCTGGTTGATTGATACGAACCTCTCGAGAGTTGTGAAGCTCATTGATTAATGTCGTTTCAATTCCCAGATCGCCAAGTACAGATTTAAATGAAGGAATTATTGACATGTTATTTAGAAAAACAAGAACCAATAATATCAAGAAAATAAGGATTATTGACTCGTTGTTTATTAATAAAACATGAACCAATAATATCAATTGAGTTTGAACGTTATAAGCTGAAACAGTTGTTCGTTCGTTAAGAGTTCAATGAAGAACAAAGGGGAAAACTTCTCACCAAAATTGTATTGCAAAACCAAAACTACTTTAGATATGATGTGAACCTCCCTTAAATAATGTGTTCTAAAGGACAACATATTCTTGTTAAAATTAAACTAAAGACTCGTTAAAAAGAGAAAATTGAAAATGCTAAAACTTGCCTAAACAGAAATAGGAAAGTAAATAAATTGGAAGACCAAGTTAGCTTTAGTTTTCCAAAACTGAAGAAAACATTAAACGGGAAACTGAATAAAATCAAAAATAGTGCTATCAAAAGGAATGTTATCTAATTCTTGTGCTCTACTCCAAAATGGCACCAACTTCTTTCCCATTGGGCTTCTTGGGCTTGCTTCACAAGCCATCCCCCTCTCTCCTAGCCTTTTATGCGTTAACTCTATTATGGTTTGGGCTTTCAATTAACTCATGATAGGTTAATAAAAGTCTTTGGAAGCCCTATAGAATTAAAAGCTTCTTGACCCACACAATCGAACTCGCCTAAGCCTTTTAAATCCTTGTGGGCAGCAATCAAGCTCCCCATAGCTTGCTAAATACTTCTTGCACTTGCTCGTGTCATTAGTCCACTCTGATCCTCATCATTCCCTCTCCTCAAAAGGATTCATCCTCGAATCAGAATCTACATCAAAATGAGTTAGATCAAAAACATTAATATTTGAACTAACATTATACTCACCTGATAGATCGATTTTGTACGCGTTATTGACTTTTGCCAAGACTTGGAATGGCCCGTTTCCTCTAGGATTCAATTTAGACTTTCGTTGAGTTGGAAACATTTCATTCCTCATATGAACCCATACTCAATCACCAGGTTCAAACATAACCTGCTTCCTTCCTTTATTGGCTCGTGTGGCATATTGCTCATTCTTCTTTAAGATATGCTGTCTCACCTCTTCATGGATCTTCTTCAACATTTCTGCCTTTTCTTACCATCAAGACTAGAATTCTCACTCACAGGCAAAGGAATCAAATCGAAGGGTGAAAATGGATTAAAACCATACACAATTTCAAAAGGTGAAAAGTTAGTAGAGAAGAATGCACAGTACAGTTATATGCGAATTCAATAAAAGGTATACAGTCTTCCCAAGACTTTAAATTCTTTTTAATTACAGCACGCAATAGAGTAGACAAAGTCCTATTGACAACCTCGATTTGCCCATTTGTTTGTGGGTGACAAGTAAGAGAATACAACAGCTTAGTTCCCAATTTTCCCCACAAAACATGCTAGAAATGACTTAAAAATTTAACATCTCTGTCACTAACTATGCTCCTAAGTACTCCATGCAAACGCACTACCTTCCTAAAGAACAAATCAGCAACGTGCATAGCATCATCCGTCTTGTGGCATGGAATAAAATGTGTGATTTTAGAAAATCGGTGCACAACCACATATACAGAATCTCTACCTTTACTAGACCTATAGACACATCAGTCCAAGGTTCACTAGGAACAGGTAAAGGCATGTATAAGCCATGGGGTTTGACCTTAGATTTAGCATTCCGGCACATAACACATCTATAACAAATCATTTCCATCTCTCTTCATATGCGGCCAAAAAAAAATACTCTCTCAACATATCTGAAGTCTTAGTTACCCCAAATTGACCCATAATGTGACTCAAGCACAAGCAATTCACACATAGAACAATAAGGAATGCATAGGTTATTTTTCCTAAACAAGAATCCCTCATGTTTATAGAATTTATCAAATGCACTATTTCCTCACACATTGTACACAGTACCAAAATCAGAAACTTGCGTATACAACTCTTTAAGATGCTTAAATCCAAGTAATTTAGTACTAAGAATGGAGAAAAGTACATACTTTCATGATAATGCATCAGCTACCACGTTTTTCTTCCCTTGCTTGTACTGAATCAATTACGAAAACATCTCTATGAATTCAACCCATCTTGCATGCCTTCGATTCAGCTTGCCTTGTCCTTTCAAATGCTTCAATGACTCATGGTCCGTGTGTATCACAAACTCCTTTGACCACAAGTAGTGCTTCCAAGTCTCTAATGTCTGCACCAATGCATAAAGCTCCTTATCATATGTCGAATAGTTCAAGGCAACTCTATTTAACTTTTCACTAAAGTAAGCAATGAGACATCTTTTCTGCATCAAAACAGCACCTATGCCAATCCAGAAAGCATCACATTCAATATCAAAAGTTTCAAAAAATCAAGTAAAACAAGCAAAGGTGCATAACAAAGCTTCTCTTTAATCAAATTAAATGCTTTCTCTTGTTTTACTCCTCATTTAAAACCTATATCTTTCTTAACTACTTTAGTTAATGGAGCAGCCAATGTACTAAAATCAAGCACGAATCGCCTTTAAAAGCTACCTAAACCATGAAAACTTCTTATCTCTGTGACAGATTTTGGCGTTGGCCATTCTTTGATGGCCTTCACTTTTTCCTCATCAACCTCTACACACCCCTTGCACTCACAATAAAATCTCAAAACACAACTCTATCCATGGAAAATGTACATTTCTTCAGATTAGCATATGGTTTTTCATTTCTCAACACTTC
>BRYE01000001.1:13792957-13795457 GCA_030159115.1 Actinidia arguta var. hypoleuca
AAACACAATTAGTCAAGATGGCACAAATTTTGGTTAACAACAGGCTGATGAAGCCTGCGTAGGCAAAAGAGGCAGGGCAATCTAAAGCTGGGAATAAAGAATTGGCACTTCCACCTCGGGAAGCTTGGGATATGAGACAACATAGATCCCACGTTAGCCTAGATAGCTGAACAAATAGCAAGTTTGTAACATCGAGCAAGCGTAAAAGATCACCCGACCGAACTAAGACTGGTGTGGATCTCTATGAGATACTCAACACCAAGCAGGATCGAGAGAGGGATTTGCATACTAAAGTCAATGGCTAGAAAGCAGTGGAAACAAGTAAGGTTGCTCCTGTGGGTTCGGTGGTCTTCATAATCCAGAGCGAGCAGAGGGAGGCAAACCTTAGGTACCAGACGCCATTCACCCAAGGCATCGAGGGAATAGACCCACCAAAGAAGTTTATGTCACCGAGGTTCACGTTATACGATAGGAAGTCAGATCTGAGATCCCATGTAAGCCACGTCAAGCAAATGATGGCCGTTTAGAACTACATGGATGCCTTGACGTGCCGCGTATTCCCATCGAGCTTAGGAGACCTTGGGCTAAAGTGGTTTGACAAACTATCCGCGGGGTCAATCGAGAACTTCCATCAACTGACTGAATCGTTCGTAGCTCAGTTCGTGATCAACACAAAGGCACCAAAAGGCATAAGTTCTTTTGTGACGCTCAAAAAGGGCAAGAACGAGTCAATCCGAAATAATAACAAACAGTACTAGGAAGCATATAACAAGATTGAAGAGTGCTTCGAGCAGTTGGTAGTGGCGAGCTACAAACTCGAGCTGACTCCTAGGAAGAGACTCTGGGAGAACTTGACTCTTAACCCTCCAACCAACCTCCAAGATGCCATGTCCCAAGTCGAGATGTTTGCCCTGTTGGAGGATGGCGTTAGATAAGCAGAAAAAGCTATAAGGACAACTGCCATGTGTGATGGTTCGTTCAAAAAGCAAAAGAAAAGCTCAGTTGACTATGAGAGCCAAGTGAGGCAAGCGATCAACATAGTTTTTAAAGAACCAATCTAAAAGCTCATCACCTGAATTCGAGATAAACCTTATTTCAGAAAGCTCGAACCCATGGGTGGAGATCCCAAGAGGCAGAACCAATGAGGAAAGAGGACACAAAATAGAGAACTACTGAGCCCTAAAGGTTTTCCTAGACTAGTTAGTCCGAGATGGACACCTGAAGGAGTTTGTAGACGAGAAAAAGACTCAAGCAGAGAAGGCCAAGGTCAGACCAAATCCGAGGTTTGATCGAGGTGACAATGAGACAAACAAAACCATGGAGGAAGAGGAGGATCTTCCCTTATGCACTATTCACATGATAGGGGGTCCAAACCACCCAGATCTTAAGAATAGAATTTGGGGAGACATCCGAATGATTAGAAAAATGAATGAGGTTCTCTCGGTACGATCAACGGCTAAAAAGCCGAGACAAATGATATTCAATCCAGGGAGCATCACGTTCACCCAAGCCGACCAACATCCCCATTCTAATCCCCTGGTCATCCAGCTTAGAATGAACGACTATGACATAAGGGGATCTTGGTGGATACGGAAAGTTTTGTTGAGGTGATGTACTATGACCTTTTCAAACAACTTAAGTTTTCGTAATTTGATTTAAAGCCAGCCCGAGCTCCCTTGGTTGGATTCAACGCTCAGTCTCAATTGCCCTTAAGAACCTTGACCCTCAAAGTCCGAGTTGGTCCCAAAAGCTAGTGATAGAGTTCGTTGTTATGGACATACTTTTCCCATATAATGCAATTGTTGGCTGAGATTAGTTGTACAGGATGAAGGGGGTGGTCTCCACATTACACCAAGTAATCAAGTTTGCCACTCTTAAGGCAAAAAAAAACCTTTATGGAGATTAGATAGCGGCCAAACAATGTTACATCACTACGATTTCCACTAAGGTGAACATGAAAGAGGTGCAACTGATCGAGGAAGAGCTTGAAGTCTTGGAGGATGTTAGGAGGGATCTCAAGGCTAAGGTCGTGAAAGATTTGATATGCTATGAATTAGATGAGCCAAGCTTAGATCATTTCTTTCTCATCGATGCAAACCTGAGGAATGAGAGAGAACCGAGCTCATCCAGTTTCTTAAAGCTAATATCGAGGTCTTCGCATGAACACCTTACAAGATGTCCGGGATTGACCCCAACCTTATCAAACATGAGCTGAATGTCCTGTTCGATGCCCGATCGGTGAAACAAGGAAGGAGATCCGCAATCGAACATGTAGATGTAGTGATCGAAGAAGTGTAAAAGCTAAAAGAAGCAAGTGCAATAACTGAAGTTCTTTACCTGAGCTGGTTGTCAAACACAGTTGTCCCCCAAAAAAGGACTAGCAAATAAAGAGTATGCGTGGACTTCACAAGCCTCAATTGAGCTTTGTTGAATCAAGCCTCGATTTCGATGATACCAAAACAGTTTGTTAGTAGTTAACATGTTTACTAAGTGTGCAGTT
>BRYE01000001.1:13797957-13802957 GCA_030159115.1 Actinidia arguta var. hypoleuca
TCGGAACACATTATAATGATCAACAACCTCATCAATCCAAAGACTGCGAAGGAGGTTTAAAAACTGACCAGGATGGCAGCAACACTAAACAGATTCATCAATAAGTCATCTGATAAATGCAGTCCAATTTTTAAACTCCTTCGCAAAAATACAAAGTTTTTATGGAATGAAAAGTGTGAGCTCGCACTCCAACAATTCAAAAAATACTTAATTGAACCACTGCTTCTTTTCACTCTGGATGAGGGAGAGTTGCTCTAGTCTCCCTCGCCATCTTTGAACATGTCGCTAGCTCATTGCTCTTAAGGGAGGTAGATGGAGAGCAATGTCCGATCTACTTTGTTAGCAAAACATTTACAGATTGCCAAACAAGGTATTTGCCGCTGAAGAAGCTCGTCCTAGCACTGGTCTTAACCTCGCGAAAACTCATGCAATACTTTCAAGCACATCCCATCACTGTGTATATGGAGTTTTCGCTCAAAATATTTTATCGAAGGTAGATTTATCTAGCCGACTTTCGAAATGGGTTGTCGAGCTCAGACAATCGAATATAAAATTCTTGCCAAGTGTAGTAATAAAATGACAGGTCTTGGCCAATTTCGTTTGAGAGTTCTTGCCTAGGGCTATGAGTCCAGAGCAAGTTTGTCTTGTATATGCACATAGAGAAAGGGAGAGCTCAGTGGCAGGATCTTCTGAAATTCAATCACTCCCTAGGGTTCTAGAGGTTGATTAAGAACTACCCCAGGATGCAGGAACAATGACCATTGGCGAGATGTCTAGTGATCTAGAGGTTATTACAGAACCACCTCAAATCAATCTCACCTTAGCTTGGAAAATATTTATGGATGGGGCTAAAAACAGTCAGGGTGTAAAAGCAGGTGCAGTCTTGAAAAGCCTAAAAGGAGCAATTTTGAACATTGTCTTAGACTAAATTTCCCTATAATAAACAACGAAGCCGAATACGAAGCCTTCATTGCAGGACTCCGGTTCGCCAATAAACTAAAGGTTCCCGAGCTCCATATATTCAGTGACTCAAAACTGGTGATCAACCAAGTCACAAGAAAATTTGAAGCTCGGGGGGCCAAGATGGCTAAGTATTTGGTAGTGACAAAGAAACTCATCACCAAATTTATAGCAGTAAAAATCAAACAAGTAGGGAGGAACTTAAATTCATACGTAGACACAATGGCAGGTTTGGCGTCAGTTTTTGAAGGAGAACCATCATGTAGATTTGATCTTTGCCCCTAGTCATTAAGTGTCTCAGGAAACCATCCTAGTCAACATTGAATTGGGACTAAGTTGGATGGATCCAATTATAATTTTATTGTGACATGACAAGCTATCGAAAGACAAGAGGGAGGCACACAAGATCCAAGTAAAAGCAGCACGATTTTGGATCTCCCTCTCCGAAGACTTGTACAAAAGATCATATTTGAGGCCCTACCTACTATGCGTCCACCCCAGTCTAGTCCGCACATGAAGGCATGTGCGGTCTACACTCAGGGGGAAGATCACTAGCCCATTGAGCCCTGACTCAAGGATATTGGTGGCCATATATGCAAAAAGTCATCCAAGTGTATGTCTGCAAGTGTACCAAGTGCCAATTATTTTTTCCTTGATTCATCAGCCAGCGAGGGACTTTACCCATTTCACTAGTCTATGGCTCTTTACCCAATGGAGGATGGACATTATGGGGGTCCTACCCCGAGCTCCGGGGAACAAGAAGTTTTTATTAGTAGCGATGGACTACTTCACAAAGTGGGTTGAAGCCGAACCACTAGCTCAAATTAAGGAGGTGGATGTAATCAGGTTCATCCAAAGAAATATTTTATCTAGGTTCGGCATCCTTAGGGCATTTGTATCTGACAATGGGACTTAGTTCGTGGGAAAAAAAGTTAAAGACTTGTTGGATCAACTAAAGATTGATTTCATAACTCGACACTGGACTACCCGCAGTGCAACAGGCAAGCCAAGGAAACCAACAAGACAATCATGAACGGGATTACGAAGAGGCTTAAAAAAGCTAAAGGCAAATTGGTCGAGGAACTACCAAACATTTTGTGGGCCATCGGACCACACCGCGAAAAACAACGAATGAAACGCCTTATGCTTTGGCTTTCGAATTCGAAGTTGTAATCCCACTAGAGGTTGGTTTGCCCACAATACGGACTGAAGCATACAACGTGAGTCACAATAAAGAAGTCTTAGCTTGAGACGTCAACCTCGCTAACGAAAGAAAGGAGAATACATTGATTCTAATGGCTAACTATCAGAAATAGTTAGCCAAAACATACAACCAGAATATCCAACACAGATAATTTTTAGTTGAAAATCTCGTTCTGAGAAAAGTTATTAGAAACACCAAGGACCCGACGAACGGGAAACTCGGCCCAAATTATGAAGGACCCTACAAGATAACGAAGCTCGCTAGGAAGGGTGCCTACTACCTCAAAGATCATGAAGGCAAACAAGTTTCGAGACCTTAGAACTCCAATAACTTGAGAAACTGCTACCACTAAAATGTATTTTTTCTAGTCAAGTTGAAATCTATATTAGATATACTTGTAAAAGTTGTGTCATATAAAGATTTTATTTTCTTAAGAAATGCAAGGCAAAGCCAAAGAAAAACTCCAACAATTAGGGAAGAGTTAGACGAGCTCTAAGCGAGTTCCGAGCTCTGTCCCGCCAATTCCCCTAAATATACTTAGCAAAATTTACGGGAAGGGTTAGCCAAACTCTATGCAAGCTCTGAGCTCTATCTCTTGAAATTTTGCCAAAGTATACTTAGCCAAAAAATTTAGGGAAGGGTTAGCCGAGCTCTATGCGAGTTCCGAGCTCTGTCCTGCTAGTTTTTCTAACTATACTTAGAAAATTTAGGAGAAGAGTTAGCTGAGCTCGACTCGAGTTTCGAGCTCGACGCGAGTTTCGAGCTCTATCTCATGAAATTTTGCCAAAGTATACTTAGCCAAAAAAATTTAGGGGAGGGGTTAGCCGAGCTCTATGCGAGTTCCGAGCTCTGTCCTGCTAGTTTTTCTAACTATACTTAGAAAATTTAGGAGAAGAGTTAGCTGAGCTCGACTCGAGTTTCGAGCTCGACGCGAGTTTCGAGCTCTATCTCATGAAATTTTGCCAAAGTATACTTAGCCAAAAAAATTTAGGGGAGGGGTTAGCCGAGCTCCAAGCAAGCTCCGAGCTCTGTCCCACTAGTTTGCCCAAATATACTTAGAAAAATTTAAGGGAATGGTTAGTCGAGCTCTATCTCTTGAAATCTTGCCGCAGTATACTTAGTGATGGTTTGAGGAAAATTTAGCCGAGCTACGATCGAGCTACAAACTCCATTCGACGAATCAAACAATACACGGATGCAAATTTTCAAATAAAAAATGGAACACAAACGAGGTACAAAAGAAAAATATTTATTCAAGCACAGAGTTGTTTGAATTACAAAGATATTCAAGCACAGAGTTGTTGAAGTACAAGGTTAAAATCTACAATATTCGACACTGACAGAACCGCAGGATATTGCTTATCAGCTTCATGAGAGTTTGTTGCCTTGACCCAAAGTGCTCAAAACTGATGATCAAGATTATATCTATAATTTCACTTCGGCCTATGGAATACAGGCTTCACAGCAACATCTTCTGACTATATTCAAGTTTGTAACATCCGACACTGGCAAGAGTGCAACAAATTGCTTATTAACTACAGGAGAGTTTGTTGCCTTAAAAGGAAAGTCAACACGGTTGAGTAAAAGTCATAATGTAGAACTTTTGGGAATGGAGGCAAACAAGATGGCAGTGCACACCGAGCTCTGTCTTACTAAGACTACTCACCATTTTCCAAAGGATAGCTACCAGGTCTTCCCACTGCCTCAAAGCCATCTCGACAGTAGGAGGCCCCGGGGGGCAAAACTCTAAGAGGATCAATTCTAATCCTAAGAGATAGAAGCAGATTTAGTGAAACTAGAAGTTTTGAGATGCAAAACCAAAGACAGGGTCTGCTCTATTTATAATGGAGAATGGAAGCCAAATGAACCGTTATTAATGGGGAGGCCAGCAGATTGCCATTAATGCAGAAGGTCAGCGGATCACCATTAAAACAAGAAGGCGAACCGCTATCGAGGGCATCTGAAATGGTAAAGCATGCACTTGGACAACGACGTTTCGCAGGTTAACTGCTGCCAACCAATAAACAAGAGACAGGCACGTGGCAGCTCCCACGCCCACCGCGTGTCCCATTAGATGTGCACATAATTACACTTGGCAAAAATTTTGAGCAAAGTTAGCCGAGCTTTGAGCGAGTTCCGAGCTCTGGCCCACGAGGTTAGCATAAGTATACTTGAAAAAAATTAGGGAAAAGCTAGCCAAACTCAACGCGAGCTTCGAGCTTTGTCCCACGACTTTGTGCCAAAGTATACTTAGCAAAGAATTTTTGGAAAGCGTTAGCCGAGCTCCACACGAGTTCCGAACTCTGTCCCACGAGGTTTGCGTAAGTATACATGGAAAAAGTGAGGGAAAAGCTAGCCGAACTCGACGCGAGCTCTGAGCTTTGTCCCACGACTTTGTGCTAAAGTATACTTGGCAAGAATTTAAGGAAGAGTTAACCGAGCTCTATGCTAGTTCCAAACTCTGTCCCACAAGGTTAGCGAAAGTATACTTGCAAAAGTGAGGAAAAAGCTAGCCGAACTCGACGTGAGCTCTGAGCTTTGTCCCACGACTTTCTGCCAAAGTATACTTAGTAAAGAATTTAAGGGAGAGTTAGCTGAGTTCTATGCAAGTTCCGAATTCTGTCCCACGAGGTTAGCATAAATATACTTGGCAAAAGTCAAAGAAAAGCTAGCAGAATTCGACGCGAGCTCCAAGCTTTGTCCTATGACTTTGTGCCAAAGTGTACTTAGCGAAGAATTTAAGGGAGAGTTAGCTGAGCTCTATGCGAGTTCTTAACTCTATCCCACATGATTTACCTAAGTGTACTCAGCTAAAGTGAGGGAAGAGTTAGCCGAA
>BRYE01000001.1:13807957-13825457 GCA_030159115.1 Actinidia arguta var. hypoleuca
ATGCCAAAATAGATTGAAATGGGCAAGGAAATCACACCTAAGAAAGGTCTAAGATAGGCAAATCAATCAGTCAATTAATTGGTATGGAATTAGAAAGTCAATCAGCCAATTAATTAGTATGAAATTTGAAAGTCAATCAGCCATTTAATCCTTTCTAATTTATGCCATTGCTAAGGAAATTACGCCACATTAGGCATGATCAGCCCCATTAATAGTTTGGATTAAATTTACTACACCTTCATCTTCCTTTGGGCCAAGCTTTGAAAGCCCTATTTTAGAATCAACTCAAATATCTTGAATCAACCCATGAAGTGCTTCTTGGATCTTGCTCTAGTAATAGGCCCAACAAGAACATGCAATGGATCCTTTAATGGTGCTGGTTGATTCTCATCACTTAGCTAGAGATTTAAGGGAGAGTTAGCTGAGCTATATGCAAGTTCTAAACTATATACCGCAAGTTTTGCCTACATATACTTAGAAAAAATTTAGGGAAGGGTTATTCGAGCTCTGAGCGAGTTCAGAGGACTGTCCCAAAAAGTTTGTCAGAGTATATTTAGTAGAGATTTTTAGGGAAAGGTTAGCCGAACTCTATGTGAGTTCTGAGCTCTGTCCCTCGAGGTTTGCTAAGTGTAAGTACACTTGGACATTAAAAAAGAATGAATACGCATAGAATAATAAGTCTCATGTAAACGAGCTAAAAAATAAAAATGGAGTTTTGTTGAGAAACGTTAAAATAAAAGGTTTTTACAAGTTCGCCCAAAACAAAATAAAAAGAACACATCAAAGCTCGGGAGGAGGATCCTGGGCTTCATCTTCCCTAGTTTCCTTTGTGGGTTTTTTCCCAGTTTCCTCTGCGATTGTTTTCCCAGCTTCCTCTGCGAGCTTTGGTAGCTTCGTTGCCTGAGCCACAACAGCATCAACAACATCCTCATTTTCATCTGGCCGGTTTATATTTGACTATTCAATAGTAGTCAAATATGCCTTCAGCTGATCAGTGGCAGCCAATGTGAGCTTGGCCTTGTTCATTTCGAATCACAAGTTGCCTGATGCGAGCACGGGCAAGGATGGTGCTATCAAAGGCGAGGAGATCAAGTTACCAGTTGGACCAATCACAAGGTCGCGGGCCAAGAAGCTCACATCCGCCTTCCAAAGCTTTGTGGGCAAGTTTATTAAAGACAGGCTTGGTGGACCAGCCATAGACATCAAGAATGGGTTCAATGGAAATATTAAAGATGAAGATCAGCCCATTAATTCAATCCAAGTGTGTGGGCTGGAAGTGGAGGCTTAATTTATTTTTATGTTTATTTAGTTGGGCCTATTTATTTTATCTTGGTGTTTTATAGTTTATTTAAATTGGGTTTATTGATGTTAGTTCCTTTTAATTAGGTGTTTAAGCCCAATTCGAGTTGGGCCTTAATTAAGTAGGGTTTAGGTTAGGGTTTCCTATAAATGCTTTGTTTAGAAGATGGAGGAGGACTTTTTTGGGTTTTTTTTTGAGAGATTGATCAAGATTTGACATCTTGCTTGAGAGAGGAGTTCATTTTCTTCTTGTTACACCACGAATTGGAATTAACTTATCAAGGTAACTTGTGGCGTTCTCTTTAATTCAGTCCTTTAATCTACGTTTCTAGTTGCTTGTCGATTAGGGGTTTAGTAGGACACCCAGTTTCTTGAACATCAAATTGTGTGTCGGGGTTTTGGGTTCTTCTTGATCCTAGGGTTCCGCATCATTTGGTATCAGAGCTTCTGGTTAATCTATCTTTTATTTCATATATGTTTCGTAGTTCTTTACGTTTCTCTATTTCTTCTTCGTAGAGACAAAAAAAACAAAAAAAAATAGTGTTTCTGGACGATCCATTGCGTGGGAATTGACCACGTCCATTCCCCTTTCTAGATCTCATCGAGTCGGTCGTTTTGATATATTATGGGCTTAAATCCAACGGTCGGATCAAAAGTTAAGACTGTTTGAAGTTTTTTCGACAAGTCAAAGTCGCTCCAGCGACTTCCTCGCTTCACTTCGGGTGACTTACCAGCGACTGGGGTCGCTCCAGTGACTTTCCGGCACCGTTGGGCGAATTCTGCTGTTCTGTTGGGCGAATTCTAACCCTTGGTTATCTTCACTTTATTGATTGAGTCTTGGTTGAGTTTTTTTTCTTGTCTTCCTTTATTTTGTATTTCCTGATTCGCTTTGTTCTCTTTCTAAATTTTTTTTTTCTTGATTGTGTTTCCATAATTTTGGCAATTGATCTATCTTTGATTTGGTTGAATCTGATTCTGAAGTGTAACTTCAAGAAGTGAACAAGAGTGAAAAAGGCAGAGTGTGTGAGAACAGAAGAGGGTAAAAGCCATATTAGAGTGATACACGACGCGAGGGAGTGTTGTGAGGATATATATTTCCAACATGTCCAAAGACGATAACAGGAGTGGTGAAATAGGCATGAATGAAGTTGCGTTTGCATTGAAAGCCATGCAGTAACAAATGGAAAGGTGGGGAAGAGAGATGACAAATATCAGAGGGGAACTAGAAGAGGTTAGGCAGTCACAACAAATGGGAGGAGAGGATGATGCTAATTCCATCCAGGATAGGCCGAGAAGGGAGGAGAGGTTTGACAGGCTTGACAGCAACATAAATTCCATCAAAATGAAAATTCCTCCTTTCAAGGGAAGGAATGATGCTGAAACTTATCTGGAGTGGGAAAGGAAAGTGGAGCGCATTTTTGAGTGTCACAATTACTCTAAGATAAAGAAGGTAAAATTAGCAGCAGTGGAGTTCACAGACTATGCCTTGGTATGGTGGGATCAGTTGTTGGTTACAAGAAGGAGAACTGGAGAGGGACCTATTGATACTTGGGCCGAGATGAAGGTTGTCATGAGGAGGAAGTTTGTGCCTTCTTTCTATTACCGAGAGCTCCACCAGAAAGTGCAGCGGCTCACACAGGGTTCTATATGTCAGTTGAAGATTACCACAAGGAGATGGAGATAATGCTCATTTAGGCAAACATTGAGAAGGATAGAGAGGCTACCATGGCATGATTCCTTAGCGGCTTGAATAAGGAAATTTCCAACGTAGTGGAGTTGCACCATTACATAGAGCTTGAAGAGATGGTGAATATGGCAATGAAGGTGGAAAGGCAGCTCAAGGCGAGGGGGCAGCAAAACAACCTTCTAATTACACACCAAATTGGACCTCGAAGTGGTCAAAGAAAGAGGAGGCAGCGAGTGGTAAGCCTTCTAATTTTAAAGATAAGATTTCAAGCTTCGACAAAGGAAAGGTAGTTACTTTGACAAACAAAGGTACCACCGATTCTTCAACTTCACATAGTAGGCAGTGAGATATTAAATGTTTTAGGTGTTTGGGGGTTGGGCATATTGCTTCACAATGTCCAAACAAACGGACTATGCTTTTGAGGGATAATGGGGAGGTAGAGTCTGAATCTGAATCTGACTGTGATTCTATGCCTAGCTTAGAAGATGCTGACGATGTTGAATATGCTGTGTGTGGTGAATCCTTGGTTATTAGGCGTGCCCTTAACACCCAGGTTAAAGAGGAGGGTGTAGAACAAAGAGAGAACATTTTTCACACTAGGTGTCTGGTCGGAGGGAAAGTTTGCACTTTGATTATTGATGGGGGTAGTTGCGCAAACGGAGCTAGCACCACCTTAGTTGAGAAGTTAGGGTTGAAATGTGAGAAACATCCGAAACCTTATAGGTTGCAGTGGTTGAATGATAGTGGGGAGGTTTAGGTGACAAAACAGGTTATAGTACCTTTCTCAATTGGGCGGTATGTTGATAAGGTGTCATGTGACGTAGTGCCCATGCATGCGGGCCATGTGCTGTTGGGTAGGCCTTGGCAGTTTGACAGGAGGGTGACACATGATGGGTATCAGAATAGGTATTCTTTCCGCTTCAATGAAAAAAATGTGACCTTAGCACCTCTATCTCCAAAGGAGGTGTACCAAGATCAACTTACAATGGTGAGCAGTTCCAAAGGTGGTTCGGGTTGTGAGGAGAAAAAAATAGAGGAAAAAGAGGCCAAGAGAGACAAGAAACCATTAAATGGCCCAATGGTGAGTGACTGCACAAGTGAGAAAAAAAATGAGAGAAGTGCAGGAGAGAAAAAAGAGAGAGAGAAAATAAGGGTGACAAAAAAATGAGTTTTTATGCAAAAGAAAGAGATCTTAAGAGTGCTTTCATGGGAAGGAGAGCCCTTATAGCGATAAGATTTAAAGAGAGTTTATTGGTTTCGACTAATCTTGATCCATGTTTGCTTAGTGTCTTTATTTCTCTTATACAGGAATTTGATGATGTCTTTCCCGAAGAGACTCCAATTGGGCTTCCACCTTTGCGAGGCATTGAGCATCAAATTGACTTTGTGCCTGGAGCATCAATTCCAAACAGGCCAGCCTATAGGAGTAATCCAAAGGAGACAAAGGAACTTCAAAGGCAAGTTGATGAGTTGCTCAAAAAGGGGCATGTGCGAGAGAGCCTTAGCCCATGTGTTGTACCAGTCCTATTGGTACCCAAAAAGGATGGATCATGGCGAATGTACGTGGACTGCCGTGCCATCAACAAAATCACTGTAAAGTATCGCCACCCTATTCCTAGATTAGATGATATGCTAGATGAATTACATGGGTCATGCTTCTTTATCAAAATTGATTTGAAAAGTGGATATCATCAAATTAGGATGCAAATGAGAGACGAGTGAAAAACTGCTTTTAAAACAAAATATGGTTTGTATGAATGGATGGTTATGCCTTTTGGTTTAACTAATGCACTTAGCACTTTCATGAGATTAATGAACCATGTTTTACGAGAATTTCTTGAAGAATTTGTGGTTGTGTATTTTGATGACATTCTTATATACAGCAAAACTCTAGATGATCATGCCATGCATGTTAGATTAGTTCTGGAGGTTCTAAGGAAAGAATAATTGTATGCCAATTTGAATAAGTGTACCTTTTGCATTGATAGACTTTTATTTTTAGGTTTCATTGTGAGTGCAAAGGGAGTTGAGGTGGATGCTGAAAAGGTAAAGGCTATTCAAGAATGGCCAACGCCTAAGAGTGTGACTGATGTGAGGAGCTTTCATGGTTTGGCCAGTTTTTATAGGAGATTTGTAAAAGATTTTTCAGATATTGCAGCTCCTTTGACTGAAGTAATCAAAAAAGAGGTCGGGTTTAGGTGGGGAGAGGAGCAGGAGAGAGCATTTAATACTTTGAAAGAAAAATTGTGTTTTGCCCCTATATTGTGCTTACCTAATTTTGACAAAACTTTTGAGCTTGAATGTGATGCCTCAGGGATTGGTATAGGGGCTGTGTTGATGTAGGAGAAGCGCCCCATAGCATTCTTCAGCGAAAAACTAAATGGAGCGCAGTTGCGGTATTCCACATATGATAAAGAGTTTTATGCCTTGGTGAGGGCGTTGGATGTGTGGCAGCATTACCTTCTTCCAAAGGAGTTTGTCATTCACACCGACCATGAATCATTGATACACCTTAAGGGCCAAGGAAAGCTTAACAAAAGGCATGCCAAGTGGGTAGAGTTTATTGAGGCTTTTCCTTATGTGATCCGTTACAAGCGAGGTAAAGATAATGTTGTTGCTGATGCGTTATCTAGAAGGTATGCTTTACTCACTACACTTAATTCTAAGTTGTTAGGCTTTGAGCACCTTAAAGAGATGTATGCAACAGATTCTGATTTTGGTAATGTATACAATGCTTGTGAACATGCTGCTTTTCAAAGATTTTATAGGCATGAAGGGTTTTTATTTCGAGGAAATCAAATATGTGTGCATGCTTGTTCTTTGAGGGAATTGCTTGTACGTGAGTCACATAGTGGAGGTTTAATGAGTCATTTTGGTGTGCATAAAACTTTGGATATACTGTCTGAACATTTTTATTGGCCACGCATGCGTAGGGATGTTGAGAAAATTTGTTCTAAGTGCATTGCATGTAGGCAAGCTAAATCCAAATCTATGCCACATGGGTTATATACACCGTTACCTGTTCCTACCGTGCCTTGGGTTGATATCTCTATGGACTTTGTGTTAGGCTTGCCTAGGACTAGAAAGGGTAGACACAGCATCTTTGTGGTGGTAGATAGGTTTAGCAAAATGGCACATTTTATTGCATGCCACCAAACTGATAATGCTCCAACTATTGCTGATTTGTTCTTTAGAGAGGTGATTAGATTGCATGGCATGCCTAGGACCATTGTGTCTGACAGGGATGTTAAATTTTTGAGTCATTTTTGGAAGGTCTTGTGGGGTAAGTTGGGTACCAAATTGCTGTTTTCTACTACTTGTCATCCCCAGACAGATGGCCAAACTGAAGTGGTCAACCGGACTTTGGGTAGTTTGTTGCAATCAGTGGTGGGAAAGAATTTAAAAACTTGGGAAGATTGTTTACCCTTCATTGAATTTGCATACAATCGAACTGTGCATTCTTCTACAGGGTTTTCACCTTTTGAGATTGTGTATGGTTTTAATCCTTTAACTGTTTTGGATTTAATGCCTTTGTCCTTGAATGAAATTTCTAGCTTAGATGGAACACAAAGGCTGAAATGATTCAAACTATACATGAGAAGGCACGACAGCAAATAGAGCATAAAAACAGGATGTATGCCCAAAAAGCCAACAAGGGGCGAAAGAGAGTTTTGTTCAAACCAGGTGATTGGGTTTGGGTGCATATGCGCAAAGAGAGGTTTCAAACTAAAAGGAGATCTAAATTGGATCCTCGCGGTGATGGACCATTCCAGGTGTTGGAGCGCATTGGAGACAATGCTTACAAGATTGATCTGCCAGGTGAGTATCAAGTTTCTGTTACATTTAATGTTTCTGATCTTTCTCCTTTTGATGCAGATTCGAGGACGAATCTTTTTGAGGAGGGAGGGATTGATGCGAGCACGGGCAAGGATGGTGCTATCAAAGGCGAGGAGATTAAGTTACCAGTTGGACCAATCACAAGGTCGCGGGCTAAGAAGCTCACATCCGCCTTCCAAAGCTTTGTGGGCCAGTTTATTGAAGACAGGCTTGGTGGACCAGCCATAGACATCAAGAATGGGTTCAATGGAAATATTAAAGATGAAGATCAGCCCATTAATTCAATCCAAGTGTGTGGGCTGGAAGTGGAGGCTTAATTTATTTTTATGTTTATTTAGTTGGGCCTATTTATTTTATCTTGATGTTTTATAGTTTATTTAAATTGGGTTTATTGATGTTAGTTCCTTTTAATTAGGTGTTTAAGCCCAATTCGAGTTGGGCCTTAATTAAGTAGGGTTTAGGTTAGGGTTTCCTATAAATGCTTTGTTTAGAAGATGGAGGAGGACTTTTTTTGGGGGGGGTTTGGGAGATTGATCAAGATTTGACATCTTGCTTGAGAGAGGAGTTCATTTTCTTCTTGTTACACCACGAATTGGAATTAACTTATCAAGGTAACTTGTGGCGTTCTTTTTAATTCAGTCCTTTAATCTACGTTTCTAGTTGTTTGTCGATTAGGGGTTTAGTAGGACACCCAGTTTCTTGAACATCAAACTGTGTGTCGGGGTTTTGGGTTCTTCTTGATCCTAGGGTTCCGCATCACTGCCCATATTCTTTTTAGCCCTCTTCAGCTTGGCTGACTGCTCTTTCATGCGGTCCAAGATGGTCGTAGCTCGATGGAGGCTCTATAAAGCAAAAAAAAAAAATGTCAAGTATCGGAAATGCAATTTGAAAAGTACTAAGGTCACGATGATTACCTGAACTTGCTGCATCACTAGTAGAACCCTGTTCGACTCCGAGTTCTCCTCGGCAAAGGCGACAACATCGTTCGGCAGCATGATACCCCGCGCAAGGGCCATGTTGGTGTCATAATCTTTGGCGGAGTCCTCCACCGTTACCTATATACCAAGCTCGCAAGCAGAGAACTTGAGCTTCCAAAGCTCGGCATTTGCACCCGGGGAAAGGAGGAAGGCTGAGCTAATCTCCCTTGCCTTTTCTTGGACCTTTTGGATGTGCCCACCGTGAGCTTCTTCCCTTTGTGCTTATCCAAAAGCGGGACCTCTGATGAGTTCAGGTCAACCCCCATGATCGCTTCAACCAATTCCATAATCGGATTAATAGTTTGCGGAGGCACCTGGCTGATGGGAGGAGAGGCAACAACGGGAGGTCGGATAGTTGGCATAGTCTTCTTTTGACCCAGGGCCTTGAATTTCACCATGTAGGTTTCGCTCGATCTCACGTCAAAATCGTATGCCTCCCTGAAGGAGTGGGCTATCTCAACTTCTCCCACGGCTTGAGGTTGAGCATTAAGCAAGATCGTTGGAATGCTCGTTGTTTGAGCTTGAAATAGAAATGGGTAGGGCTAGAGCCTATAGCTCGACCGCGGGAATCACTCGATTTTGCCTTCGGTTCAACACGAGCTGGCTGAATGCCTCATTTTCTTCCTCCTCCTCGCTATCCAAAGATTTCGAAGAAGTGTAGCTCGACAAGCTTGAGGGGAAGGTTCGCACTGAGCTCGATTCTGGACCTCTCCAGGCTGAAGTCGTTGCGCTGTAGAGCCCGACCCTTAATGAGCAAAGGAGGGAGGGTGACCCAGTCGAGCTCCTTGGTCTTATGCGGAATAATGTGTCGATAAATCGGCTCATAGTTGTGAATGTCATATACCTTCCTCGAAGCCTTTCTGTTGATGGCTTGAATAACCATTTTGCAATCTTCAGACCGGAGTTTGAATTTGTCGTTAAAATTTGCATGACAACAGAAGCACAAGAAACTTCACAAATATTAAGACTACAGATTCAACAAATGAAAACTTACTATTAGGCTAACAGCCATTACGCCTCAGGAACGACCAAAATCCATCGTCCCCAGCTCGAAATTCCCAATTACCTAAAACCCAAATAAACTCGTCAAGGAACAAGTCCTTGTCTGGGTTGTCAGTAACCAACCTTGTTTGCGGCTAGTAGGGATTCCTAAGGCATAAGTAGTGATTACCCTTCAACATGAGTGTGTGTGGCTCCTTCTTCGATCGCACCACGGTATAAATGTGCAATAGGTCCTTGGCATTGAAGGGGAGCTTCATCTGACGCATCAATGTGTCCACCGCAAGTACGATTTGGATAAAGTTGACGGACACCTGCATAAAGGTGAGATGGCACCGCACCATCACCTCCTTTAACATTGGGCTGATGGGGAACCGGAGCCCAGCCTAGTGGATCAACCAAATACAAACTGGGAAACGGTCCCTATTGCCCACCACCAGACAGGGATTCTCGTTTGGTTTGGAACGCCATATTTGAACATCCACGGGGATGTCGTGGTCAATCCAGAACTTATTCAAAGCTTCGTCAATATGAACCAATAGCTAAGCTTGGTTTAACTCCATATTCTGAAAATAGAAGCAAGACAATTAGAATAAGCTCAGCCAGACAACTGTGATGAGCTTTGGGGAGCAGGAGTCAAACGAGCTCGCTATGAGCATCGAATTCTGTCCAAATAAGGCTACTTACTACCAAAGGATAGTTATTAGACCTTACTATTGTCTCGAACCTACCTCGGCAACAAAAGGGCCTGTGGTACAAAATCCTAGAGTCAATGATCTTACAGGGAAGCACAAACCCATTCCATGAGGGGAAACGGGTCAAGGGCAACCCAACTCATAGAAACACGGAACTCTAGCAATGGCGGACAAGTCAAAGCTCAGAGACTCGGAACAAACAACAAACTAGCTAAATTTCAAGGCAAATCCAAGAGTCCAAACGCAGAAGCACAGAAAGGAAATAAATCCTAAATGCAGAAACCAAGACGAAAAATCGAGTATAGATCACGAAAAAGCATGAGAATCGCAGAAAGAAAGTAAGCGTTAAAGGCTTACCAAAGCTAAACCACATAGGAAATTAACAACGCAAAGGATGAAGATCAGCCGCCAATAGCCGAAACGGTGGTTGAACAGACAAACGAATGGCAGCAGCAGACGGAGGGATGCACTTTCTCTCTCTAGAATGCTCTTGAAAGTTCAAAACACAGTGATGGAAGACGGAAGGCAAAGAGACACCAATAAGGAAGGTGAGGAGGCGGGAAAAAAGCCATAACGTGTCTTAGTGGGGGTGTGAAATCACGCGCGAATAATTGCCACATGAAATCTACGAGATGCGAGCACGTGGCACTCACCCAGCCATGCTTCCACACCAAACGAGCCTTAAGGGCAATTGGAGGACCTCAACACTAGTACTCAAACGTGCTCGCAGACTAATTAAACTTGGATGTGTGGCTCAACATTTATGATGGAATGATAGACTTAGACAGAAGGAAGACAACTAGCAGGCATTAGCGTGCCCGCCAAGTACTGAACTCAAGAACGAACACGTCTAGCTCACATGACCTCGGCAAGCATCGACCCAGCTCATGCGAACTGAAGGACAATTGTTAAGGGAACAAAATATCCAATGACAGAATCTGGCCTTACTAGGGTAGGGGCCTCTGCCGAACTATCGCTATGAAGTAAGCTTAGTGGTCCTCTACATTGAAACTCGGTGTAAACCCTATTGAACACTGACCCTATCCGAGCTAAGGCCATCGTTACCTCCGAGCTATCGCTATTTAGTAAACTCAGAATAATAATCGCGCTAGAGCTTGGACGAGAGGCAATAACCGACGGTTATCCCAAAGGATGTCAAGGGAAAGAAGGTGACTTGCATGAAGAAGTTTTTTTTTACAGCCCCCCACCCAAATGGAGATATCGACAAAATGATGATAGGCTACCAGCCATGCCCTAGGAGCATGGCTGGGTCAACCGCCTATTCACTAATACAACGCTCACACGGGCCGAGCTACAATTTGTCCAGTGACTAGACAGCTAACGCATCAAGGTACATGCAATAGAAACTCAACATTTCTTTCATTGGAAGGTACGCATACTTTGGCTAAGAGAACACATACACACTTTCTCTCTTTCTACATTCTCCGATCATCTAATTTGACCATCGGAGAACCGTTTTTCGAAAATAGCTCCGGCGGTCGATCTCACTATTTTGGTGTTGTAGCTAGGACACTGTTGGACAACGGGTTGAAGTTACCAATGCAGCTATAGAACCGTCACGGGTGTCTATTCTCAATTTTCTTCCTCTCATCCTTCAATCATACAACCCCACAATCACAATCACAATCACAATCGTTCAAGGGTATTGTAGCATTAATTACAAAGAAGTCATAGATAACAATCGTTCAAGGGTATTATAGCCTTTACACATAAGGGCCTATTTGGCTGGTGGATAGGGAGAGGGGATAACTTTTCCCCGCTCTTTTCCCCTCCTATCCGGCGTTTGGATGTCAAAAAGCCTTCCGGATAACTTTTCCTCCTGGATAATTTTTCCCCCATTAGGCGGATCACAATCACAATCGTTCAAGGGTATTGTAGCATTAATTACAAAGAAGTCATAGATAACAATCGTTCAAGGGTATTATAGCCTTTACACATAAGGGCCTATTTGGCTGGTGGATAGGGAGAGGGGATAACTTTTCCCCCCTCCTTTCCCCTCCTATCCGGCGTTTGGATGTCAAAAAGTCTTCCAGATAACTTTTCCTCCCGGATAATTTTTCCCCCATTAGGCGGATAGAGGCGGATAATTTATGGGTGGGCCTTACCCTAACTAAAAGTTATCCGGGAGGATAAATGTGGGGGATAAGGAAAAAAAAATATATTATGTATGAATGTCTTTATATTAAATATTTATATATGTATATATATAATATTTTTAATATCTAAATATTTTATATTTTGTTTCTCTCTATATTTTCTTCCTTATCCTCACCCTTATCCACCCATTCTAAAAAGTATCCAAATAAAGTTAAAAGTTATCCTCCTCCAAAAGTTATCCCATCTAAAACTTATTTCCTATACTATCCGCCAGCCAAACGACTCCTAAGTTCAAAACTTGTCTTAAACAATTGTCAATGTGGCATGATCAATGGCTAGAGATTGAACGGATCCAAGGGGCATGGTTTATCTCCATTCGAAGTTCCAGACCCACTTTATACGCAGGTACGCACTTCCTATCGCACTACTCTCGCCAACCTCCCCTCTCTCTCTCTATTACTCTCATGGCCCTTCCACTCTCTAATTTCTGAGTTTCGTTCTATATTTTAGGAATGCATCAAATATCCAAATGAAGAAGCGTTAAAGGTGGTGGAGCAATTCTGATTTCTGCAATCAATCAGGTATATCGATTTCCTTTTTGATTCCTGCGTTTTAGGGTTTGTTAAATGATTGTGTATTATGTATATTTTATGTTTCCTTTCTATTGAGGCTGCGGGGAATGAAATGGATGTTGCCTCCACAACCAGATCTCTTCACTCCCATATTGAAGAAGGGGACCAGATTGGAGATGCATCGCTGCAGCCATTGGCTTCAAAATATTTTGAGGTCAGTCTTGTTTTCCAAGATTTTTGGGTTTGGGTGTTATTTGTGAAGCTTGACCTAGCGGAGAAAACTAAAAACATATGGAGATTATGAATACTCTGTGGAATGGTTATTTTACTTGTGTTGAATAATGCTCTGTTTTGACTTTGTTTTTGATTGATATCCTACTATTATTTTTGAAGATAATAATATGTTGAAGACATTTTAACTTTTTCAAATTTGTGCACTTTAATTTGGGATGATTGAATTGAGTATTTAATAATATGCCTTTAATAATTGTGTATTTAATAATATTATTTTTTAAGATAATAACATGTTTGAAAGTTTATAATTCTTCCACCTTATAATTCACTTTCTCATTCTTCCACCTTATAATTCTCTCTTCTAATATTCTTGGTAGTGAACCAAGTGATTAAGTCGAAGGGAATCCCTTGGTGTTGGGTTGATATAATGGAGATTCAATTATTAAGAATAAACTTTGTTTCTAAGTCTATATGTTTGAAAGTTTATAAACCTGCTAGGATTTATTAATCTGTTTATAAACATCTATATAATAAATAGTGCTGTTTTTCAAAATACATAGAGACTTGACTTGTTAGACCTAAAGTCTCGCACACAGCACCTCGATGTAGGTGAGGCACAACCATTTCGTTGAGGCGTGCACGAGGCGCACGAGTCACTCGAGTATGTCAACTATGTAGACTAGAAAAAAAGAGAGAGAATGAAAGCTCACTCGTCATCGTCGCCGTCTACTTGTAGCACGTCACCGTTGTTCTTCGCCGCTTCTTGTCGGATCTGGTCGTTGTCATTGCTCATCAGATCTACTCGTCGTTGCTCATCACCATCACCGTCGCCGATAAGCTCCGCAGATGGTGGATCCCCCCTGCGATCTCCTATCTCTCTATTTTTTTCTGCTAGAAAGTGATAGTCTTCTATCTGTGTTTATATGTATTGTCATTCTAAACTGTACACTTTACTGCTATAGCAATAGTATACAATGTATTTTTCTATTTTTTTTTTAATTTAATTTTTATCTATTTTTTAAAATTATTTTGTAAGACATATATGATTTACTACTTTAATGAATTGCGCCTTATGTCATCTATCAAACGTATATTTTCTTTTCTAGGGCGATAATGTGCGGCTTGCTTCAATAAGGCACCTCACCTCGCGCTTTGTGCCTGAGGCTCCACAGACTTTTGCACCTCGCGCTTGTAATAGCATTGATAGAGACTTAGAGAGGGTTGTCAAATTTTGTTCTCATCAGCTAACTTGCCGCCCCAAACGGAAAACTCAACTGAAACGTTGTTGATAGATCTCGACCCTTGGATCTAAATTGCTATCAAATGTTCAACCATTAGATAAATTGTCTAAAATCTTAAAACTGAAACAGGTCCGCTTATCAAAACCCAAGCAATTTGACCTGTCTCTCTAGTCCTCATAAACGTTCGTCTCTCTCTCTCTCTTCCCCCCTCCGTTTGCCTCATGATTTCTCTCCGCTTGTCACACGGGCCATCAGCTGTTGCATTGATGGCAAAGGGAAATCAATATAGTGGCGGCTTGATTCTGTGACTTCCAACTAGATATGGTTTTACCAGTGAGTTTGATCCCCAACAGCTCTTGTAGACATTGAGCATAGAAGTAATATTTACTTTTGTGACGGTATTTAACTTTAATTAGACACTTCTTTTTCATTCCCCTTGCCTTTTTTTGATTTATATTGCAGATGTTTATGCTTTTGTGAGTTTATGGTGGAGGCTAGAGCAATTGAAATAGGTCTCATTCTTTATTTTTTTTTAAAAAAACGAAATTGCAATTCTCTTCGATTGTGGAAGTTGGAAATTGCATAAAAATAAATATAGTTTTTTCAATAACACCGCATGAAATCTTGCCATGGGCAAACCTAAAAGTACACATCTTGGCAGCAGCGCTACCTCAATTAATTTGCACAGTGGTTTATGCTTAAGGAAATTACAAATTCAAACAAGTACCTGTAACAAGGTGTGTAGGGACATTGCTCTTTAATTTAATTGGTTCTTTTATCTTGGTTGAGTTGTGAACAATTTTTCATTTACCTTTGCAAATGAAAAATTATTGCTAATTGTAATAGCTGGTTTTGGTTCCTATTTAATTGATCTTTTCTCGGTTGTACAACATTGGTTTGGGTTGTAAAGGTTGCAATTTTCATGAAATTGAAACTTGTAAATGATTGTTTAGAATGGTCAGGGTATGTTTGGTAACATTGCCACTTTTCTATTTTTTGTGTTTGTTTTATGTTTGTTTAGTTTTGATTATTTTTTTGTAAAGCAAAAACTAGAAATATGTTTTTGCTCACCTTTTTTGAAACTATTTACAAACAAAAATATGGCGGCAGCAGTGGTGGTGGAGGCGGGTGGTGGCGATGGCGGCGATTTTGTAAACAAAACAAAAAACACATTTTTGTTGTTTTTCACTATTTTCATAAATAGTGGTAGTAATTTTGCTTTGTTTTTAATTATAAATAGGAACACAAATAAATTTTTGTTTACATTTATACAAAAATAAAATAAAAAAATAAAAATAAAAATTAAACAGTAAACAAACATCACCTTAGTGTTGCATTTATTTTTGTGACGTGCAACTTAGGAAAATTGCTGAAAAAATGATGGTTTTGAACTTGCGCTTTGCTCCTAAACTTCAAGTGAACTTGCATTTTCTTATTGATATAAAACAATTTCCAAGATAATGAAACACTCATTTCAAAATGTCTTTAAATGTCTTCTAAAGTAGTTTGCACAAAATAATCTTAATGTAGATATTTGTGCTAATATTTGTAGAAGATAATTGACAACATTTTTGGAATTGTGCAATTGGTTTATGTGAGGTGAAATTATATTGGGAGTTCCTTTAGGCATGTCTCACCGTGAATCATTCAATTTTATGACGTTAGAATCCTGGTTTGCCACAATGGATCTTACCTTTTACCCAAGTGTTGGCATTGTGCATAGTTGAAACACTGAACGAGTGAGAGAGAGAAAGAGGCGGGCAATGTGCTAAGAGTTTTTGTTTTTTTTGTTAGTGATTCTTTTCATTAAGGGAGTTGGAACTACAATTGTGTCTATGTTGGGAGAGAAGGAGAAGACCATTGTTGAACGTCTTTTTTTTTTAATATGTAGATTTTGATTTGCTTATTTGGATATGGATAGTTTGTTCTAAAGGGTTGGATGGGTGAACAGTTGATGTTAGTTTGTTGGTATTGAATGGAATGCGCTGGGTGTTGTTTGGACTTTTGCATCTAATTGTCACATGTTTGGACCTTTTAGTGGTATGTGTTTGGGTACTTTTTTTTAGTTCAGTGTTTGCATTGGTATCTTTCATGTTGAAATATGGTTGGACTTTTGGTTTGATCCAGATTGTAACATGTTTAAAGTGCATAATGAGTTTTCTGTTGCTTTTATGGAGTGTCTGTGTATCAATTTTGGGAAGCATGATACCTTGATCAGGATGCTTGCATTGGCAATTAGCATATTACATTTCAGGATTCGTTGCTATACTTTGAGAGGGCAAAGTTTGCTAATATGAAGGAAAAGCATTTTACTGCTATGCTCTGCACATTCCAAAAGTAAGTTACATTTTCATTTTTTATAGATGTGAAATAAATTTCTTTATTACGGGATTTGATGTAAGATGGTTACAACAATTATTCTGTGGCTTTTTGACTTGATCATAGATTTTGTTTTGATTTTCTTTTTATCTAATAAGATTCCCACTTACATGATTTTTAGATTGGGTCCATTATGATGAATGGTGAAGGACACAACACAACTTTCTTCTACTGACCTCCTTTTCATCTTCTCTTTTTCTTTGTGGAGTGCGGCAACTATTTGCATGTAGGTGAGCCTAGGCCACACTCCGATGCTCAAGCTAGACATGGCCCAAGAAAAATATAGAAAATTTAAAGGATTATTCCATACCTTATCACTTGGTGGAGCTTTTGGGGCCAAGGCATCATATTCTGGTGCTCCATCCAATTAAGTATGAGGGTCAATTCAACTTGTCCTATGTGAAACTAAACAAGTGTCTAAAATTAGCAAGGTTCCTTCTACAAACATACAAAGCAGCATATAACTAGAAATAGAAATAGCATAGAACAACAAAATGCACTAGATGTATTTATAGGGTAGGAAGTAGTACCTACTTACACGATGAGACTACTCATAAAAGGTCAATGAATATCATGATTAGATCCACCATAAGTCAAGACCTACAAAAGAGGACCCAATTAGTGCCCCGGGGCCGGTGAGGAGTCGGGGGCACTCCAAACTCAAGTAAGTTATGGCCAACAAGAACATATAAATAGAAAATTTAATGGAGGCTTTTATACCATAACCCTTGGAGCTGAGGTTCTTTATATAAAAGAACATTACTTAGGACCAAGGCATCCCATTCACCTGGTCAATCAAATCCTGACATTCCTAAGCAAGACCAAGAAAGTGAATAAGTGCAATGTTCCTCGTATCGAAATACGAAGTAATGAAGTTAAAAGTAAACAAGTACAGCATATGAAATGATTGTATGATTGTATATTTGCAGGGACATACTTGATTACATTACGAAAATGGCCCAATGTAGAAGTTGATTGAGTTCTAGAACTACAAAACAAAACAGAACCTGGTTAGCTCATTCAACGCTCAAATTAGTTATGGCACTCGGGTAGAAAAATATAGAAAATGTAAAGCATTAATTCCATACCTTAAAACTTCGAGATGTAGATCTTTAATAGGAGGGCTTTACATGGTCAAATGATCCAATTCAGATGGCCCATCCAATAAAATCCTTACATAAAACAAAGCAGGTGGATAAACAAAAATTTTATCATGCACAAATACAAATCAACGTAATTAGAAATACTCTGCAACAACATAGGTAGTGATCATATTTTTAGTGGGAAGAAAACGCACCAGATCATGATCCAAACCCAATGCATGGAGGATTGATCCACTAGCCCCCAAGTTAGTTCTGGCATTGCTTTGAGATATATAAATAAATCTGAAAAACCCACCGAAAGCCTAAAAACATAGAGAATGAAGCTCTACCCCGCAAACCTTGAAGCTCTACCCCGCAAA